>ML677379.1:5097197-5111108 GCA_007922305.1 Dermatemys mawii
ACATGATATGAATTACATCATGTTATTCCTAGAAGTCATGGATGATGCAATCATAACGAAGCTTACATCACTCTGCTGAACAAATTGCCCTATATCAGCTCTAGAAATCATACAATGTCGTGCTCTCTTATTTGTCAGTGTTTCATTTTGCAAAGGGACACATTTCTGTTTAGCCAAAGTGAGCAGAGATGCCTCGTACTTGTGTGAACAGTGCAGATAACTTCTGCTATGTTTGTGGTGAAGTGACTTTTGCATCACAAAAGCGCAGTATAACCACTATGGTTAAGAGAGCCTATCACCTTTATTTTGGCTGCAAAACTGGAGAGCAGGACAAGAGGTGGGCCCCACACATATGCTGCAACACTTGTGCAACAAATCTTTGCCAGTGGTTGAACTGGAAAAGGAAATCTGTGCCTTTTGCAGTGCCAATGATTTGGAGAGAGAGCCAACAGATCATACCAGCAATTGTTAATTCCGCATGGTGCCTCCGGTTGGAAAAGGTGTGTCCAAGAAGAAAAAGTGGACTGTGCATTATCCAACATTCCGTCAGGTATACGCTCAATACCCCACGGAGAAGGACTGCCGGTTCCTGATGCACCAGAATCATTCTCACTTGAGTCAGACGAGGAAGAGGAAGAGGATGAAACTTCTGGTCCTGAACCATCAATGTCACAGGACCCACATTTTCTCCCATCCTCCTCCTCTGAACCACACTTCATAACACAAGCTGAACTGAATGACCTTGTCAGGGATTTGGAACTACCCAAGAGTAAGGCAGAGCTGTTGGGCTCCAGACTACAGCAGTGGAATCTCCTGGCAGGTGATGTTAGGGTTTCCATGTTCCGTGACCGTCAAAAGGATCTTGTCCCATTCTTCTTCATGGAAGGTGATCTTGTAGCCTGCAACAACATCGATGGTGTGATGGCAGGCAGCCCTCAACATCGTTCACGATCCAGATGAGTGGAGACTCTTCATTGATTCATCGAAGACGAGTCTTAAAGCTGTTTTGCTGCATAATGGCAATGTTTTGCCATCAATTCCAGTTGGTCATGCAGTCCATATGAAGGAAACCTATGACAACATGAAACAACTTTTGAGGTGCATAAACTATGAGCAACATCAGTGGCAGCTTTGTGGCGATTTGAAGGTTGTTGCTCTCTTGCTTGGTCTGCAGACTGGATACACAAAGTACTGCTGTTTTCTCTGCGAATGGGATAGTCGTGCAAGAGATTCCCACTACATCAAGAAAGATTGACCACTCCGACAGTCATTGGAGCCTGGGAGGAAAAGTGTTCAGCATCCACCACTTGTTGAATCAAGGAAGATTTTGTTACCACCCTTACACATCAAGCTGGGTCTGATGAAGAACTTTGTCAAGGCCATTGACAAAACACAAGCAGCTTTCAAGTACCTCTGTGGAAAATTTCCAAGGTTAAATGAAGCTAAGATAAAGGAAGGTGTCTTTGTTGGTCCTCAGATTCGTGAACTTCTTCGAGATGATGCATTTGACCATGCACTGCGTGGCAAGGAAAAGATGGCATGGAAAGCCTTCAGTCAGTGGCAATACATTTTCTTGGAAACAACAAGGCAGACAACTATAAGTTGTTGGTGGAAAACCTCCTCAAGGTATACAAAAGCCTTGGTTGCAACATGTCACTAAAGATACATTTTTTGCACTCTCATCTAGATTTTTTTTCCACCGAACTGCGGAGCAGTGAGCGACGAGCACGGCGAGCGATTTCACCGGGACATTGCAACAATGGAGAAACGCTATCAGGGCAAATGGAGCCCATCAATGCTTGCAGACTATTGCTGGACAGTGACAAGAGATGCTCCATTTAATGAATACAAGAGACAAGCCAAGAAGCGCCGAGTAGATGCTGAATAGGACTAAACTATGTACATAATAGTTTGTTGCCTTTTGTTTCATAATACATTTTATTTATATAACCCTTTTGCTGATTTTTAAAGCGTTACATAAACAGGACAGGTGAAATATTATCATGTAAAGCAACCATAAACACATGAAAAGACCTAGGTTTACAATTTATGATTAAAACTCTACTATCTACATAATATACACAGACATAAAATGTAAAAACTTAAATATCTTAGAAACAGTAGACAGTTGTTTTAATTGTCATATTTGAATTCAGCACATCAAAATACATAATAAATATCACATTTTATCTCTGAAGCAGACGACTTCTAAAAAATTGTAGACCAGTGTATATATAAGTAACAAAAAGATACGTCTTTTTTAAATTCACTACAGAACAATCTAAAGTACTTTTACTGATCAAGGAGGCATTAAAACTCTAAGCCAACAGTTAATCAATAATGGCAGTTATCAATTGCCATTAATTTGCACCAACACCCTTATCATATGCAGCTATTTAGTGAAATATTTTAGAAATATGGAATCAAATGCTCTGAATGCCTTGATGTTTATTTTTAATAAACCTCGTATCTCTGCCTTGGAATTAGAAGAAGGAAACTATTGGCCTAGTGAGCAAGAAAGCACTAATGATATTGATATTGCTTCCCAAGTCAAATATTATTTTTGCATCATTGAAAATATATTACACATAAAATATTTACATTTCATATAAGAAAGTCAAAGAAATATTCTATAAAAATTTATTTGGGAAAAAATGCAAATAAATCAATCGATGAGGACATGCAGGTGAATGAAAACAGCCGGAGGGATGGATTTAAGTGGCAGGCCACAAATTTATACACTTAAAAATGGAGAGTATTATCCAGAGCTATCTGCATTGTCTCACACAACTCTCATGTACCAGGCATTTAAACAGGTCTAATCTGGAAGTTAGAGGGCTCCCACCATACAACCCCTACCCTGGAGTGGACTCTCCTCAACCTACCTGTAAGATTCAGTTCACTCTTCTGAAATTTCTCCCCTCCACCCTCTCTGAGGGGAAGAGAGGGTACCAATAGGGGGACCTCAGTCTCCAAAGTCTCCCCTTCCTCCAGAGGCACATGCTCTAACAGCTAAAGAAAGTGATAGGCTCCAGAAGACCCAGGCAAAGGTTTAAATTAATGAGAGGGGAAGAGTAAGAGGCCAATCAGCTCCACTTTCTCATGGTCTAGTTAATGACAGGCAGAGAACCCTTGGAGAAGGAGGAGCCCATCTGTACATTCTCCCACATGTCTCTCTTTCTGGGCTGTTCACCACTCTGCAAGTCCAATCAACTTCCTCTCCCCACCCTCCCCATTGAGATGAGTGGGGTGGCTGCATGTGCAGCCTGGAAGGTGTCCTAAACTAAACTTGCCTAACTTTAACAGGTAACTGCATGGGCAATGTCAGGTATAACTAATATGTTCTTTTAAAATGGACCTGCAGTTGTGATTAACCATCCCAAAAAAATACCCTAGCAAAAGCAACTTTAGGGTTCATCCTTCAAGGCACTTAGAGCCTTCACTCCCAGAAGGTGCTCAGCTCATCACTGGAAGTTATCAGTACCTTGCAGGGTCAGACATTTTACTTTCAGCAAAGCAATTCCATTTTAAGACTTAACCAGTAGGGGAGATTCCAATGCATAGTCTGTACCACAACTTATCTAGCAAGTCTGTGAATCCCCATCTCCTACACTGTAGGGGTGTGTGTGTCTCTCTCTTTCTCTCTCTCTCTCTCTCTCACACACACACCCACACACACACCACACTCGTTTCCTTTTTTGTCCTCATTTTCATGGGGTTTTTTTTCATTTTATTAGTTAAGATTTTTGCTACCCTCAAAATCCTGTGATCCATTTCAAATTCCTTTTCCTCTAGCTATTTTGCACATATGTGACTTGTTCCAGATCCCAGTGAATTTGATGGCAAAATTCCCATTTGACTATAATGCGAGGTAGATCAAGCTCAGGGGGAAAACTGAAATATTTAATAAAACATTGCTGACTCCTGAATGACACTGATAGAGATATCATGTAGGTCAGAAATAGCACATACTGATTTACATAGACAACACGGACCCTACATCATTTTGATTTACAGTGAAGAACATGAGCAAAGAGCCAGATGGGAGACACTATGCCTACAATACAAACTCAAATGTGTTGAAATAGATGAGGGAAACAGGTTAATATATTTACATTTTCAGTATTTACAAGTATCTTCTCACTTGTTACTTTGTCTTAAGATTTTGGACTTGAAACTATTTGTCAGCCTATAGCCCTTAATGGTTAACAAAGAATTCAGAAAATATATGGTATACACAATGTTTATATATATAATATGAATCTGTTTTTGAGAAATAAATGTTTTCTCAGTAGGCTGGCATGACAGATGGGACAGCTCTACTTATGAAGCTAATGTATCACCTGACCTGATTTACTGTCTGCAAAAGCTTTGAAGCAGAATGTTTGCTACACACTCCTCCCTAGTTATCTTCATAGTCGCAGGAAGAAAATCACCTTAATCTCCAATTGGCAACATGACACCCAAATAATAGCCCTAGATTTCTGATTTAAAATTAGCACAGCTCCTGATCTGTCACCCCATATTACGTCACATCACATATTGATGTTACTTCATATTGCAGCTTAAATCAGCTTCACATAATGAGGCACTGGGAATAAGATAGTTGCTTTAAAGCTGCTGCATCATGCAGCAGGTTCACACTTAGAACCTGGTACGATCACACAAAGCTGCAACCCCTGAAAAAAATAGCAAAAGGAGCAAGAGGGACCATTCTATTCAACAGGAGAGAGAGAGATACAATTGTCAGAAAGTGCTGAGGCTATGAAAATGTCTGATCTCACCATCAAAGCACATTTAATCCTATCCATTAAAATAAAGAATTTATTACACTTGGTTATTTTTATTCCGTCATTTTACTGCAGTATCTTTTCTTTCTCTTACAGGCTCTGCCAGGCACAGCACTATGGGAGTCAGCCAGCACTAACAGGAGACAGATAAGGGAGGAAAGAAAAAATGGTTTGGACCAGCAGGAAGATCATTGAGAGAATGGTGAGTTTTAGGGGAACAGGAGAAGTTGTTTCATTTTTAACCTCCAGTCACAGGGCAGTCAAAGTTGTTGTTGGGGCAGGAGGCTGTGGAGAGAATTACCAGAGGGAATAAAATTCAGAGGACAGAGGAAGAAAGAATACTTGCAAATATGGCACGTCCTTTCTGCAGGTGATTTACATTGCCATGATAACTTGTATTTCCTTGGTCTCCTGCTTATTTATATTATATATAAATTAGCCCATGGACATGAATGTTAGCATGCAATAATAAATGTATACTGTTTTGTTTTCCCTCTCCCGCAACTGAGTATTCATAGTGATCTGGGGAGATGCTATTCACCAATGATCCACCCTCAATAATACTTCAAACTAGAACTATGTATACACTAGCACTTTTGTCAGTAAAACTTATATCAGTCAGGGAAGCGCATTCAGGAATCTAAGATCTGCACTAGGTGTAATAAATCAATCCCCGATAGATAGATCACTGAATCTATCAATAGCTATTTGCTGCCTCATAATAAGACATTATTTTCTAACACTACAAATAGGATATGTCTACACTACTCACCAGACTGGCGGGCAGCGATCTTTACTGAATCATAAGTTCCATTATACTTCTAATATATTTTAAGTTTCCAGCTATACTTACAAAGAATCGTTGTGGCTCAGCCTATTTACCAACAAAGCTTAACATGAGTTCAGTAATATGTTTTAATCAATCATTTCATTTTGCCCTTTGCAGTTGAAACACCCTAAACATCTGCAAAAACAGGTCATGCTCTAGATCAGAGGTAGGCAACCTATGGCACGCGTGCCAAAGGCAGCACGCGAGCTGATTTTCAGTGGCACTCACACTGCCCGGGTCCTGGCCACCGGTCCAGGGGGCTCTGCATTTTAATTTAATTTTAAATGAAGCTTCTTAAACATTTTAAAAACCTTATTTACTTTATATTCAACAATAGATTAGTTATATGTTATAGACTTAGAGAGACCTAAAAACATTAAAATGTATTACTGGCATGCAAAACCTTAAATTACAGAGAATAAATGAAGACTCGGCACACTGCTTCTGAAAGGTTGCCGATCCCTGCCCTAGATATATATTTTGCTCCATAAACAATATGAAATCTTATGTGCTAATGATTTCCCATTGTTTCTCTTAGCATAATTTATGCCCAGCTTTATAATAGGTTGGTTTTTATCCTAACAGTTACATGCACCTTTTAGTTCCACTTGGTATAGCCAGGAGAGATGCTTGGAGCTCTAGATCTACATGGCAACATCTTCAGCCACTACCGCTTCACAGGGATTTAAAAAATAAAATAAATCTGTCAATGCCTTTAAAGCCACTGCAAAAAGTCATATTATGATATTACAACTTTGATGGTTCATGATGTCTCCAATTAAAACGATTTTCATCAGCTTTGCTATTTCTACCATGTATTCTGCCCTCTTCCTTCTTTATGTTTTGAGGGCAATCCAAACCAGCATTCCAGGTGCAAGTGTGACATCTCCCCAGTTTGACCTCTTTGTTACAAAGTTTAGAAAAGGTTGAACAGATCAACCATTGACTACACATTATAGTAAAAAATATGCAGTTCCACCCGAACAAAAAGAAATCGCAGTAAGGCTCTGATGAAATAAATAAAAGATGGTTTCTGAATTTATATTCTTGCATATTAAAACACATCTCAATCCTCATACCTTTCTGTTGCACAGAGTTTTACAAACCAATGACTTCTGCAAATTTCACAGCAAAATCCCTGTACAGGATTTTTAAAGTGTTGGAGTAAATATCTAATTGTATCATTTCTATAATTTTTAATATAGAGCTGCCAGAGCTGTGAGTAAGCAATGACTAAGGCTCTATTTTATTAGGATCAAATACTAAGCAGTATTATTTTTGGAAACAAACTAAGGAACCTTCCACTGCTGAAAAACACTTTTCTACTAATAATGCCCCAGCCACTCAACGCAGGTCAAGAGCCACAGGATGCCATATTTTTTCAGACTTCTATTTTATTAAACATTTACTAATGCTCTGTATTTCAAGTTTTAAGCTGTGTAAATACAGTATAGAAAAGGTTGATCAAAAATAAAGAAATTCAGTACTTTTTTCTCAGTAAAAACATATATTCATGATGACTAAAATATATCAGTAATTTGATATCATATTCTAAAAGGAAGAATTAAACCAGGATCCAGCAGAAGTTTTTATAAGTACTAGTAGTGTATGTGGATATACCTATGGACATACATGCACACAGTACACATTTATTTAATGTATTTAAAAATCTGGAAAAATAAAAATCCCCTAGGAAAATAGCAGTGCCGAGCAAGTCTGGTACTCTGATCTCAAATATTTTTTTCTCATTCTATTTAATGCATGGCAGAGATTAAACACATTGGGAATTGCATCTCTCTCTCACTCTTGTTGAATTGCAGTAAATTTATGCATTCTGCTATCCTAGGAGCACAGGATTTATTTTTGCCAACTAATTGTTGGTATGGAGGACTGCAACATGATGGAGGTATTTTGATTTGTCAATCATGGCCGAATAAATGAATTCTCTCAGCTCTCTTCTGGACTCTCTGTGCAGTGCTGTTACTATACATATAAAATACTTCACTCCCTACAGAAATTCCTCAACTGCTGTGAGGTTGCTCTGTCTTCTCATGGAACAAAATGGGGATCAGATTGCACAACAGGCTGGCAGGTCTTCCTCAGGAGAATGGCAGACTATTAAATCCTGATTGAAGGTTTGTTTTATTTTATTTTTTTACTTAATCTATATTAGAAATCTGTTTATTTTCAGTCATGAGGAAGGGAGCTTCCAGAAAAAAGGATACTCATTAACGGTCTTGATTTGACTAAGACTGTCCTTTTTTTTCTGTCCCATATTCCACTGAGCTGCCTCTTTCCTGGGAGACAGAACTGAGAAGGAACCTTGGCCTAACATGAGCAGGACTAGCTCTTGTAATTGCCCTTCAGAGGCTACTTCTCTTATCTGTTCTCCCTGCTCTGCGCCTCCATCCATCAGCACAGAAGGAATCGGATACATGGGAAGCAGTTAAAGCTCCTCAGAGACCAACAGGACACAGTCAAAGGAGAGGGCAGAGAGGGAGGGATAGAATTCAGAAGAGACCCAGAGGGGCGAACTTAAAGAAGAAAAAAGTTGAAAATGGAGAACTTGGAAGGGTATTAACCAGAAAGCACGCAGCACCTTCTGTTGGCCTAGTGCTTAAAAGCCCTCATTTTATCTGGAAATGTGCTACATGGAATTATTTTCAAATTAATATTAACAGCCATTGGGAGAGGGGAAGAGAGTTTCCAACCATCCCATTTTCCCTGTTCCCCAGAGATTGTTATTCCAAATAGTGATGTTCCTGCCATCTTTATAGCTTGGCTCTGTATATGCAATGGCATAGATTTCCTGTGGGCTCCTCTCTGTCTGAATAGGGACTAAGAGGCTATGTCCAATATCCCTTTTTCTCCCCAAGAGGCTTCCCTTGCACTTTTCTTCACTATTCCAAAATTATTCTAACACAACTGAGGAGGAAGGATGACCTTGTAGCGAAAGCACAGGATTTGGAGTCAAACTTCTATTCCTGGCTACACTGGAGACTTCCTGTAAGAGTCTGAACAAGTAAATCTCTCTTTGTATTGTTTTCTTTGTCTACCAAATGGGGATATTAACATTTCTTTATCTGACAGGCGAGAGGAAAGTCTGTAAGGCATTCTTCCTTAATACTTTTAAGCACCCTGTCAGCCTAATTTTTAATGTAATCAGTCTACACCATGAGGCAAAGAGCCTGATTTTCAGGAATTTGTGCATGAATAACTACATACAACTATGTGCCTAATCTGCGCCTGCAATTACTGGAATTGCATATATAAACAAGAGAGTTGCACACACAAATAGCTAGCTCCTCATCTGACCAGCAGTTTGCATGTGCACATACTGGGTTTGCATGTATGCTGAAAACCAACCAAAATAGTCTCATACATATGAAAAAAGTGATCCTCAAAATATAATATTCTTCATGTCTCTAATTAGAAAAAGAGTTTTAACTTTACTGACTCTACAGAGAATTTAAAAAATTAAAAATATTTTTTTAATTTAGTCATGCTGCCACATGACATCAGCCAATGAAGAAATGAATGGAATTACTGAATTGCACTAAGTATTTGAAACATTTGTTAGTAGTACTTAGTACTTAGCTGGTTGTGCTTTATTTTTCCAGTTAAAATATAGTAAGTATGACATGCTATGACTTTGAAACTTGCTTTAATTTTCACCATTATTTGTGATGCAAGTACAGTATTAAGTTGGCCTCAGAGACCTTTATGATTAAGACATTTCTGAGCGTTGTGGTCATGCCTCAGCAAGTAAATTACCTCACACACCTTGTCTCTCTAATATCCTGGGGCCAAAACAGTTACAAAAACACCGCATATAATAAAGATTGAAATGAATTAGCATTAATGGAACATATACTTTTAAAAGGGAATGTAAAAATAAAATATATAATTTAAAATCTCGCTTAGCTATAAAAGTAGTGGTTCCCAGCCAACAAGAGCTGCGGATCCAGCGCTCGGGGCGGGGGAAGAATGTGGAGCCCCTGTGGCAGCCTCTGCGCCTAGGAGCCAGCCTTAGCCGGATGCTTCCAGGAGCCCCATGGAATCTGCCTTAGCCCTACTGCGGGTGGCCAACTGGATTTTTAATGGCCCAGTCAGCGGTGCTGACCGGAGCAGCAAGTTTCATTTATAAGAGGGGTCACACTCAGAGGCTTGCTATGTGAAAGGGGTCACCAGTACAAAAGTTAGAGAACCACTGCACCATCAGTGGCCAGGCACTGGGAAAAGGCTCTATCACCTTGCTGCTGCGGAGCCTTCCCCGCCGCCGGAAAAAACTCAAGCAGTGGGAAAAGGCTCTGACAAGGGGAGGCAGCAGAGAGCTGCCAGAGCCCTCCCCACTGCCTCTCCCCTGCCAGAACCTTTCCTAGCTACAAGAAAGGCTGCTGAAGCCTTTCCCCACTGCCTCTCCCCTGCCAGAGCCTGAGACATGTAGCTACCCACCGCAGTGTGGATGCAACCTGCTTTTCACTATGCCATGTAGCTACACACCTTAGATGATGCCTGGCTTGGTGCTATAATGCAGACATAGTCTTTTGCTTGACTATATGATCTCAGTGGCCATGCAAATCCTTCTACAAAGTCTAGAGTTACTTCGCAACACAATGACAAGCTATCTGGTTTCTAAATGGATTTTCAGAGGATTTTTAGTTTTTTAAAAAAAGACTTTTTCCCACTGCACTACAGTACCTGTATGAGGTGAACTGAAAAAATACTATTTCTTTTGTTTATAATTTTTAGAGTGCAAATATTTGTAATCAAAAATAGTAATACAAAATGAGCACTGTACACTTTGTATTCTGATTTGTAATTGAAACCAATGGATTTAAAAAAGTAGAAAAACATTCAAAAATATTTAATTTCAATTGGTATTCCATTGTTTAACAGTGCGATTAAAATGGCGATTAATTGTGATTAACTTTTTAAAGTTAATCTCGTGCATGAGTTGACTGCGATTAATGAACAGCCCTAGCAAGAACTATAAATTTTCATTTAACATTGGGTTTGTCTTTATGGCAAGATACCATATGGAAAGCTGGTGTGGTATAGATACACGCCCTGGTTTGCTGTGCGGTAACTCATTGTGTAGATAAGCATATAGTATTGCTGCTTGTGCTTTATTTTTTTAAAGTTCAATCCAATTCTGTAAATTTATTAAAAACTGTTTTATATTTTTCTGAATTATTAAAAACTCTTGGATTGATTGGTGGCATTGATACTGCTCTAAGACATTTTTACTTTGCAGAGGAAAATACATAAACATTATTTTTAATAAAAAAGTGGATGATTATGTAGAATTTGGGAGCTATCCAGAGATTCTCAATGATCACTCAAAGCCCCATCCAAAAAAAAAAAAAAATCGCACATAAAGACCATTTTCAGCTAGACTGAAACCAGTCTCTGAAATTGTTCAAGTATCTGTATTTACATGCTAATTTTCATGTGCAAATAAACATGGACTCATATAACTTATTTTTACAGTTTTTTAACACAGAGAAGATCAAGGGCTGCAGCAGCAGATTTGAAACAAAAAGATTCTAGTGGGTCTCGATAGATACAAGTAGTGCGTATATTAAAATCTATTTTATTTAGTGTTTGCAAATCAGTCCTGACTGGAAAATCTGAAATTTTCTATCTACAGGACAGGTACAGTTTTACTACGAATGCTGGACAAGTTGCCAATTAATGTCAATCGGGATTTGAATGTAATGCATTACTATCTGGATTGGGAAACAACCTCATTTCTCAAAGAAAACTGAACAAATGTCAGTAACAATTTTTCATCCTCTCTGATCTGGATTTGAACTGGCAACCTAGAGAAGTTTCATATCAGGTTATTTATACCGAGTCATTCACTCTCCTACAGCGGACAGTTTAAAACCTGTAAGGCGAAAATATTAATTTCTGAAAAAAAAAATTGGATATATGCTGGAAAAGAGAATTTCCAATATCTGATGCTTACCTGAAGTTTGTATTGGCTTTTATCAAGGTAACTGAATTAACACAAACAAGAGCTTTATCTTACATTTTAACTATGTTTGTATTGTAATTTGACAGTTTTCCTTTCCTCCCAGGAGTAAGTATAGCATTCTATAGCTACATTTCTAATACTGACATACAATAAAGGTATAGGAAACATGCTTTTATGAGAATATTTTGTTTTGTAAATTATTCTCAGATGTCATCACCTAATTTATTCATGCATGTTTAACACTGGATGGGTTTCCTTTTAATTAAAACAGGTCTAATTATTTTCTCTTCATGACTCACTATGGGTTGATGCAATGTGATCACGAACAGTAATGAGCTAAAGGCATTAGTACTTGTTAATAGAATGATTTGTCAAGGATTCTAGAACTTCCTGTGTAAATTTGCACAAGCTAATTCTTTCTTTGGCTGTTTTTAGTGACTAAGATTTTTTCCCTTTTACGCACATTTTTCTTCATGCTTTGAAATATTTATGGAACTTCTCCAAGGAGAGCAAGTCTTTTGCCCTATCCTCTAATTCATAAATTTAAAAAAACACTACTTAGAAAGATCTATTTTGATAGGGCTGTTCATTCCACCTTCTGGCTTTACTGCACATAACTTAATTTCTCATTTCAATCTTGAAAATTCACACTTGTAAGCAGTTATCAGATTTTCAAAGTAAACTAAAAGAACAAACTGCCTAGAATACCAAAAAGATTAATAGCTGTGACTTATATAACACTGCTTACAAAAATCAAGAAGGTTTTTACGTTTGCAAGATATACATGTATCAGAAATAACTTCACCCTACAAAATGCAGCCACACGTGAGACTAACATATGTGACTATTTAACAATGTACAACAATATTAACTAACAGTTAACGAGCGGAAGTGAAGAAAACTGTCTCTCACAAAATATAGCACTCCCCAGCAATGCAGTACCTCTAACACCTGCCTGGAGCATTAGTTCAGCACTGATGTAGAAGGGAAGTGCTCTCTACTGAATTAGCACCATCACTTCTTGCAGAAACTAGGTCTTTCATGGAGGCATACTCTCTAAAGCAGTGACTTAGCCTAAGCCTGCTCAGCTTGTGAGTTGTATTCCAATCTCAGACAAAGTGGTATGGGTGCAAATTAACTCATTGTTTAATGACTTGATTTCTGGATGTGCCATTCTATTATTCTGCTGGTAACATATTATACTGCTATAAAGTACCATTGTGACAGTCTGTACCCTTTAATTTACCACTTTTACAAGATTATCATAAATATTTTTACAAAGTATGCCTTCTGAGGTATCATTTGAAAACTTGTAATCTGATGAAGATTATTGTCCTAGTAAAATGTGTGGCAACACTGTATGTAAAGTTATAAAATTCTACTGTACAAAACAGGTTCCAAGAGGAAACAGCTTCAAACTAGTTCTCCAGAGACAAAAGTCTAGCCAACACCTCAGAGAGGTGTCAACATAATCAAATAGACTATCACCTATTTAAGTTACCATTCTTTGACAGGAAAAAGTGCTTGAGCAAGAAATTTACATCTTGACAATGGAACAGCTGGAGGTAGAAATGGATTTTTGGCCTCCTGAACCTCAGCTGGAGATCGTTTTCAAAGTGGAAAATAACTATAAGAAATTAGAACAGAGGACACATCATTTCTCCCTTCATCTGTACTGATGCCACTGACAACACTTGAAAGACAAAAGAAGCATCAGTGGACTGTGGGGAGATCCTGGATGGAAGATTCAGCCAGTAAGACTCCTAGAACACGTGGTCAGAGAGACTTTCACATTGAATTCACTTAGCTTGTTAAATTAGGTATTTGTTTGCGTTTTACTTTTTATTTCTTTGTAACCAATTCTAACTTTTATGCCTCATTACCTGTAGTCACTTAAAATCTTTCCTTCTGTACCTAGAACAGATTCTCCACTGCCATGACGATTCTCCCGCCCCCACTTTCCCCAAAACAATGTTTCCATGCCTCTTCTGAGCAGAGACCAATACACTCAACCACCCCTCAATAAGCAAGTCCACATCAGTCAAGAGAACATGCAACCATACCCACACAGTGAAAGGGGAATAATTTGGTAAGAAAAGACTTCACATTCACACTTCTTCAATGCCACATATAAACTGAGAATTTTTAAAATACTGACTAATAAACTCAGTGAAATATCTTGACCTAGCTCTTTCTGTCTGCTCCACTGTTTCTTTCTTCAAAGATAGACATAATTCTTAGTATGCATCAACTACTCAAATAACACTGGTCTACAATTTTTTAGAAGTCGTCTGCTTCAGAGATAAAAT
>ML677379.1:5121108-5147479 GCA_007922305.1 Dermatemys mawii
AGCATATCTTGAAAACTAGAGCCAATCAACAATTTTAAGCATCATTTTCGTTCTCAGTGACCCAGAATTAGTAATGTTTGACTACATTTATTTCAGAAGCATTTTGGCTGTAGAGCAGTGTAATAGGAATTTTGAAATTGAAACTGATATGTAGAACTCTAGTACTGTAATAATACATGAA
The DNA here is from genome assembly GCA_007922305.1 of Dermatemys mawii. Taxonomy (NCBI): domain Eukaryota; kingdom Metazoa; phylum Chordata; order Testudines; family Dermatemydidae; genus Dermatemys; species Dermatemys mawii. Next base: position 5,121,290 of record ML677379.1, read on the forward strand.
CCCCATCTGCTCTGAGCATTTTTTACTGCTCTGTTTGTTGTTCATTTCACCCTTTCTAGTGCTATACATGCAGCTCCAGTTCTCTCTCTCATCCTCATTTCTGTGCCAAACCCATATGTCTGCTCCTTTACAGCTTTAGTCCTCCCTCTCTGCTTCCAGCCCTCTTTGATCTTTCTTTCAATACTCCAAAATGCAGAAATAACCTCTTATTCACCAACAAAACTTGACCCTCTCCGTGAGACCAAAAAACCCCCAAACATTGCCTGGTCTGGAAAACTAATAGAAAATAAAGAAAAGAAATTTTTTTTAAAAAAATCTGAAATAGGTCAGTAACTAAATTCTAAAGAGGCAAAGTGAATACTGCTTTTTCTCAGGGCTTGTAATAAGACTTTGTTCTCCAAGAATTACAGTGGTCACCATTAAAAAGATGATAGTTGCTAGACGTTACCGTATACTCTTATTGCCCCTTTGGACAGAGGAGGAGGAAAACTGCTGGAAGATGCCCCTTGCAGAGTTGAATTCAGGTGCAGTGTTTACCGGCTTAGGCCGTGAGACCCAGCCCAAGCCCAGAAGATCCCTTGGGGATCAGTGGAAGACTAGAGCAGTTTGCTTAGAGATCCTGGTACCCTCCCAGGGGCTTGTGCCGTTGGGTTGCTCTGGCTGTGACCCTGGCACGTGAGCTCCAGCAGCGCCTTCTGACAAAAGTCCCCACAACCTAACCAGCTGCCTGAAAACCCTCCTTAAAAGGGGATCCTATTGCACAGAGATCTCGTCAGCAAAGACAGACAGACAACAGCAGGATGTACTGCCTTTCTTTGCTAATCTCTGCAGGCAGTAGGGGTATAATTTGTGAGGTAACCCTGGTCTTCTCCCCTCTGGTCTGCTCACTTTTATCTCTTTTGCTAACTTGACTAGCCTGAACCATACCTATCACTTCTACATTATTACTAATAATTATATATTTAAAATTGATTACTACAATTTAGCTTCACATGCTGATTATTGCAATAGGTATACTGGATTCTCAGTTTCCTTCATCCTTCACTTACAAATTATCTAAAACTGCTGCTGATTTGCATAGACCCACACTGCCCTATTTACTTACATCGCATATTGGCTGCCCGTGACATGAGAACTGGATTAGACGTTCTATTGTTGAGCAGTAAGTTTCAAACATCTTAACAATATCTTACCTTTGGGATCTGAAAATCTGTTTATTTCCCCAGTGCACTCTGAGTTCATGTCATGACTTGCTGAGTAGTTATCTCATCCACACCATGTTTATATTCAAAAGCACCACACTCCCCTATGTTGTTCCCCTTTCATAAGAGCTTCTTCCAAGAGAGATTTGGCAGGATGACTCTTATACTATAGTCAAATGTAAAATTCAATATTCCTTTTCCAAAGCTTATAAATGAATATTTGTACATTCTGATATTTTTTAAAATGCCAAGTTGCCAGTGACTAAGGCTATATAAAATTAACAACAAATTATCTTATACACGTATCTGCAAAATTTAATCTTTAAACAATAAGATATTTTAAGCACATGAAATATCAGAAGCAATAGGGATTTTTGTTTGTTTTATATTTATTTTTTAAACCACGTCTCTATACACAAGAACATCTTTAATATTTACTTTTATTAATTTGGGAACAAAAATAAGAATAATGCAACAGAGACAGAAACTTGCAGGTTACTGCACTGTTTGATATTTAAAACACTTGATCATCATGTTTCAGTTTAAGGCCGCATCTGAACCTTAACCATAGATGAACAGGCATTTTTTTCCTCTTTATATTAGTATGTTTGAAAGAGGGATCAGCTGCAAAGCTCATGTTTGGATACAGAACCAAATTCTCCTAAATTTGGGGTGGGTAAGCTTTGGTTCACGCTTGTTTCTAGTGTGAACTATCTGGAGTTCAACTTGGGTAGAAGTGCCTAGCACATTCCATAATTCAGGATATGCTTATCAAGATATATAAACTTCTGACACTTGGATGCTACAATTTGAAATATTCCCATATGTTGTAAGTAGAAAAATATGCAAATATGTTAAGTACAGTGTAAAAAAATTCCTGGGAATAAGTTTGTGTTTTAAAAATTATTGAGAGAAAAGACCATGAGGCTAATATTCAATGGTAAATGAATTACAGGGAAGTCATTCAGTGTGACGCTGGCACATGGCTGGTGTAGCAAGTCCATCTAATTATTCTGTTTCTTAGATGTCTTGTGTCCTGGAGGAGCACCACAGTAATGCCTTACAAATGATTGCACACTGGAATCCCCTGAGTGAGGACTGATGCATGAGAGCCAGAGGCAGCCTTGTAAATCGGAAACCTAGCATTTGCGTTGCAGGTGAGAACACTCATAAAGGCTCCATTGACCATAAACACACTGAAATTAGGTTTGCTCTAATTACATTCTCTTATCTGATGTAAACTGTGTTTAAATGCATTAGTTAATATTAGCAAAATAGTTAGTGTTAGCAAAACCATAAAAGCTATAGAATCAAAACAGCAAGATATCTTTGATATACCAGCACGCATTTCCAGCATTAAACTGTTCATTGCTGAACTTATTGTCCAGTACACCTTGATTAATTAGAGGGCCTGCTGTCCTGGACAATGCTGTGTCATTAGTAAAAGCAATTTTCAAGTCACACAGAATGATGCCCCAAAATAATCATTTGTCTTTTATCATAGCTAGATGCCACCAACTGATCAAACTTGTACTTAATAGGAAATACTTAAAATACAACTCTCCATCTGGACCAGACCCTTTACCCAGTATACTGAAAGAACAACTCCACGTGCCTATTTGCATAATAAAGCTGAAATACGGCTATAACAAATTTACATGACCAGACAATGCACAGAAACCCCAGAACAGCCCTAAGCACAAACCAAACAGTTTACAACCATTATTTTTTCACTTTTGTTAACTCTGCCCATACCAAAACCTATGCATACCACAAAACTTTTTTTTTTTTTTAGAAACATACACAGTAAGATACAAATCAGAGGCCTCTGCAACAGTAACTGGCCTTGTAGATCTTTAGGTTTTAAGTAGATATTTTGGGATTTTGAAGAACTGTCTTTTCCTCTGCTTTCCTCCCTTACCTTTTACTGTCCCAATCATCTACCTCCACAACCAGAAATATAGAGTCAACAAATCCAGACAGGATACGGCAGGCTATGTAGAATTGGAGAGCAAAGGACAGCTGACCAAGGAGAGCCTGGTCCCAGTAATCTCCTGATTAAACAAGAGTCTATTTGCTCAAGTGCCTCAGACCAAGGGCCAAATTCTGCCTTTTGTTACATCAGTACAGTCTCATAACAATCAGTGTCAAAAAAGCAAAATTTGACTCACTATGTCAAAATTTAAAACAGAAAAAATATGCATAACAATATAGTGAAGAATGAGAGACATGATTGTTTTCATTAAGCTATATTGTAACTTACACTGCTTAGCCTTTAGCTGCATTGGTAATGATCAATAATGAGGCAGAACATTGCATTCTTTTCTCTTCAGTATATAGACTGTCAAAACTTGTAAATTACCACTTTATAGCATTCTTGGTACGTTAGAGAAATACTCCTTTTTCAGAGCAAGAGCTGGGAATCATCCTTACCAGAGACTAGGGCTGCAAATCTATTTGAACAAAACCTATACAGGAAAATTTTCTATTATGCTCAATTCTTGTTCATTTCTATAATATTTATTCATTTTATCATATTCACGAATGAGGAAGATTTCTATTTGAAAAATCAGGCTTTGATTTCAAACCAATGGGTTTCACTCCCCCAGGAACAGTAAAGGGCAAAAGAAACTAAATTTCTTGAGACTGGTGAAATCTTGAGTCATCAAATGTTTAGAAAAATGTCCTAATAGTCAAACAGTTCAAGAAACAATAGGCAACATTATTCATTGCCTCCTACTTTGAAATAACTGGTTTTCACCAACCTCACCATATTTCTCCTTCATTATGTTAAATCCAACACAATTTTTCACCGATAACAACAAATGGATGGATTCCTCAGCCTTGGTCTGACTTCACAAGGCAAAGACAACATTGAAAGAACCATAATTATGATGTAGCACACAAAGTGTTCCGATAATAGATGAAGAAATGGAAAAGATCAGCTTATTTCTGTATTTTTTGTAATTCTGTACTTTGTACCACATATTAACATTTAAATGCTTATATTATTATACACAATGAAAAAGCTTTGTTGAAGCATAAGTGACTTCTAATGAAATGAAGATAGATTTTTGAGTAAAGTTTTCAGACTTGCACAATGAAATCTCTACAAACAGAGCAATGGATAATCACATGCAAGTGTAATGTTTGCCATTCATTTCTTTAGAGAGATTCAGTAAAACAAAAGTAATTAAGAGAAATGTGGACATTTTGAGGATGCTTATAAGCCCTGTCAAGTTAGCCACTCTGACTCAAAAATCAGATAGAAGACATTACTCATTAGTTCATAAAAGACAATCAATCAGTTCGCAGTTTGAAGTAATCAGAAGTTCAAGTCATATACTTATTCTCTGAGGATATAACTGATTTTTGAAAAAGATAATTTTTAAGAAGTTAATGTCAGTTTATCTTTTGAGTTAACATACCAGCAAGTATGAGAATAGAAGCACATTTTCATAAGAAAAGAGAAAGAAAAATAGCTGCATAGGATGATTTATTGGGTCATGCTTTCTTACAGAAGCATATTTTTTTTCAAAACGATACTTGCTTTGTATTATTAGGCCCAGTACAGCATATATTATTTGTTCCAATCTTGCGGACTTTATCCCTATTTATGTATGGGGCGAGTCTTCTACCTACCACCCATCCGGAGAAACTCCACTGAAAGCTGGCATTCTCCATGGGATAGGAAGAAAGAGCACCTCTCCTAAGCATACCAAGTACTGGGAGAGCTTCTTTATGGAAGCCTTATAGTATTGCTTTAGGGGCAATACAGGAACCAGATGCCCCATGTCATTGTGAACCCTACAGTACTTCTGTTCCTTACCCTTAACTCCTCCTGTATACAGCATGACAGAGAGCTGAATTCTGAGTATACTGAGTGCACAGCTACCACAAAGCCTCCACAAATTCTACTCCTTGATAAAAGTTACATTGCATGGGTTCTGAAGCCAGAGCACCCTTCACCAGAAAGTGCAGGACTGGACCTATATGAACATAGGAAAGACATGAGCAATTTGTTCCGATGGGCCTTTATCTGATATTTATGGCTAAGGCTACATTTTAGTCATGGGTAGCGTTGCCAGGTGTCCAGTTTTCGACCAGAACGCTAGGTCGAAAAGGAACCCTGGAGGTTCCGGTCAGCTATGTCTGGCTGGCAGTGCAGTGGGGCTAAGTCAGGGAGGCTCCCTGTCTGCCCTGGCTCTGCGCAGTTCCCCAGAAGCGGCCAGCATGTCCTTTCAGCCCCTAGGTGCAGGGGAGATCAGGGAAGTTCCTCATACTGCCCCCTTCCTCAGCACCAGCTCCACAGCTCCCACTGGCCAGGAACCTCCACCTAGAGGCCGACATGCTGACCGATTTCAGGAGCAGCACAGAGCCAGTACAAGCAGGGAGCCTGCCTTAGCCTTGCTGTGTCGCCAATTGGGAGTTGCCTGAGGTAAGTGCTGCCCAACCAGAGCCTGAAACCCTCCCCTCCCCGCACCCCAACACCGTGCCCCAGGTTGGAACCCCTTCCCACATCCTAACTCCCTTCTGGAGCCCACACGCCCTCCCACATCCCAACTCTCTACCCCAGCCCTGAGCCCGCTCCTGCACTCCCCAGAAGACCCTCCTGCACCCCATATCGCTCTGCCCCACCCCAAAGCCTGTGACCCCAGCCTGAGCCCTCATTCCTTAACCCTCTGCCCCAGCCCACTGAAAGTGAGCAAGAGTCGGGAAGAGCAAGCGATGGAGGGAGGGGGGCTGTAGTGAGTGGGAGCAGGTCCTCGAGAAGGAAAATGGGAGGGTGTGTGGCCTTGGGAATGGGGCAGAGCAGGTGTTTAGTTTTGTGCAATCAGAAACTTGACAATCCTAGTCACAGATATTTTTAGTAAAAACAATTGAAAGGTCACAGGCTGTAAACAAAAATTCATGCCCAATGAACAGACCATGACTTAGACTATATATCCCTGACTAAAGGGGGCGGGGAGTGGCCCAGGGGGTGCCTCAGGTGCTTGTGGGGTGGAAGGCCTGGGGGGCGCCGTGGGTGCTCGGGGGAGGAACGGCCCCAGAGTGGGTGGGCAGTGACACAGGACCCCCACTGGTGCTGGGGGAAGGGGTTGGCCAGGCTGGCAGACTCCGTACCTGGCTCCTCGTGGCTCGCCCTAGCCAGAGGTGCAGCCAGATGACTGCGCGCTGCGTCCGTCCCAAACACTAGCTCTGCAGCTGTCATTGTCCAGGAACCATGGGGCAAGTTGTGGCTTCCAGAGAACTCCCTGAGGTAAACACCACCCAGAGCCCTCACCCCGTCCCGGGTGCCAACTCCCAGCCCTCAGCTCCCTCCCACACCCAAACTCCTGCTGCTGCCTGGGGAGGGGGCACAGAGGCCCAAGACTGCACCAGCAGAGGCCCAGGGGCTGCCCAGGCAGCCTCCAGGCTGCACAGGTCCCGGATATCCTGGAAAATCATGGAATCCGTTACCTCCATGACAAACTCACAGCCTTATTATGGTGGTTAAATATCTGTTTTATGTAGCATTCATTGCTGCAATATCTTCTATTTTATTTCTATATTTAACACCTGTGCAACCTCTTCTGGAATATTGCCTGCAGTTCTGATCCCCATAATTTAAGAAAGATGCTGATAAATTGGAGAAGATTCAGAGAAGAGCCATAATTAAAGGTTTAAGAAAACGTGCCTCATAGTGATATAAAGAGCTCAATCTAATTAGCTTAACAAAGAGAAGGTAAAAGGGTGATTTGTTTACAGACTGCAAGCATCTATACAGAAAACAAATATTAAATAATGGGCTCTTCAATCTGACACAGAAAAGTATAACACAATCCAACGGCTGGAAACTGAAGCTCAACAAATTCAAACTACAAATAAGGTGTACACTTTTAACAGGGAAGGTAATTACCCATTGGAACAATTTATAAAAAATCACTGGCAATTTTTAAACCAAGACTGGATGTTTTTCTAAAAGATCTGCTCAAGGAATTATTTTGGGAAAGTTCTGTGACAGGAGGTCAGGTTAGATTATCACAGTGGTTCCTTCTGATCTTGGAATCTATTTATCTATCAGCCGTTCCTTTGCAGAAGATTGCCATGTGTCTATCACGAGCACATCTGCCAGGTTGCCATGTTATGTTGATTTTAGGACTCTATGGCAATGTGTACATAGGACCTAAAGCTCTTTTTGGTACATCCTTCCTTTTTCCACTTCTACCTCTCTTACTCCTCACATGCTAATAACTAGCAAAGATTACAAAATAGAAAAATGTTTCATTAATAAAACAAGAAGGAAAAGTTCCTGAGGTCACAATGCTTGTTGTAAAAATTAAACTTTATGAACAAGAGTAACTGACTGCATCCCTGTGGCTAGAATTGTGCAAAATACTTGGCCAGGCTGCTAGCACAACCACAATTAAATAAATCATGCAAGAATCTGGCTACACCCCCTCAGCCAGGTACCCACAAGCACAGATCACAAGTGTTTGCTTTTATCACAAACAAGACAAAAAAGATAACTTTTAAATTTCATTCCAGCCAATATTATTAGAATAGCTTAATTTTTCTAGCAACGACACAGATCAAACCTGACTAAAGTCACCTGAAAAGAAACAATTGGAAGAGGTTTTAAATATTCTAAATGTTCCCTAATCCTGCAATTCCAACTCAAATAAGACTGTTTATTTTGAATATTTCATCCAGCTCTGTCAGGTACCTCCATGAAGGGTTCTGTGATGCAATTTCTGTTGTCTATAATAGAATCAGGTGTCATCTCAGTATCTCATTGTTATCTCTATTAAATATTTCAAAATATACAAAATGCAACATTATGTTTTCTGTCATAGCCTGACCCAATACCCATTGAGGCCAACAGAAACATCCCAGATCAGGCATAACTTATTTAGCCACATGATTTTTTAACAACTCCCCTAATATAGATAACATTTATTTTGCCAAAATACTATAGGCTCATTTCCAGTACAGTAACTCCTCACTTAATATTGTAGTTATGTTCCTGAAAAATGCAACTTTAAGCAAAACAATGTTAAGCGAATCCAACTTCCCCATAAGAATTAATGTAAATGAGGGGTTAGGTTCCAGGAAAACTTTTTTCACCAGACAAAAGACTATATTGTATACAAATATACACACACACAGTATAAGTTTTAAGCAAACAATTTAATACTTGTACACAGTGATGATGATTCTGAAGCTTGGTTGCGGTGGAGGAGTTAGAGGGTGGGATATTTCCCAGGCAATTCCTTACTGCTAAAAGATGAACTAGCAATTGGCTGAGCCTTCAAGGGTTAACTCTCACATTCTACAAGGCAGCAGGAATGGAGGGAGAGCAGACAGAGACAGACACACACTGTGTGTGTGCGGAGAGAGATGTGCATTTCTCCTTTAAGTATGCTGACCCTACTCTTAAGTACATTGCCTTGTTAATTAGATCAGCTTGCTGAGACCCGCAGCTGCTGCCAGGAAGCTCCCTCTGTCCTGAGCTTGTTGTATGTCCCCCCTGCTCTATGGAAGATGGGGTAAGCGGGGTGCAGGAGCAGGGGACACCCTGACATTATCTCCTCTCTTCCTCCCCGTACCTCCCACAGCAACCAGGAGTCTTGGGGAGCAGCTCCAAGGCAGAGGACAGAAGCAGCACATGGTATGGGGGGAGAGACAGCTGAACCGCCAGCAATAGCCTGCTGGGCAGTTGCTGCACAGAAACCTTAGGAGAATGGAGAGCTGATAGGGGGCTGCCAGTCCACCCTGCTTCCAAGCCCCTACCAGCTACCTGCAATGGGCTCTTTTTCCTACAAGCAGTGTACAAAGCAGGCGGCTGCCAAACAACATTAGAAGGGAGCATTGCACAACTTTAAACGAGAATGTTCCCTAATTGATCAGCAACATAACAACAAGACAATGTTAACTGGAGCAACTTTAAGTGAGGAGTTACTGTTTATAAAAGGCACACTTTGTTGTCCTGAAATGAAACCTAACCCATGATCACAACTTTAATACCACATCAGTGGTTAAATACCGTAGTATTAACATCTCTTCTGTTCAGATTGTACAGGGTTATTTTTTTCCAGTCTCTCAAAATACAATTAATCACAGTAGCTCTCAGAAGTGCAGACAGTCTATCACCTTGTGACGAAGTGGGACTGTTCTTAATGTTTTCTCTGAATACTGTGTGGGTGCCTCAGTTTCCCCTATGCATTTCTTAAGTATCTAGATGGTGGGATAAGGGTGTGTGATTGCTGCAGAGCCCTTTAGGGGAGCTGTCTGCATAGAGAATGGCTGACACCCTGTCTCCTGGCAACTGATGGCCTGGGCCCCTCCTCCTCTGCAAGGTGCCAACGGATGGTGTTGGAGAACAAAGGGATCAGGTAGCAACCTGGCCCAGGAAAGAGACAAAGGCCAGAGGAGGGGCTGGAGGGGTTGTCAGTTTGGAGCTTGCTGGAAAAAAGAGAGGGAGGCCCAGACCTGGGGTCTGGCTCCCTGGCCCCAAGACTGTCCTGACTTAGGAGTCCTGTTTCCTGTAACTACAAGCTCTGTTATGGACTGTGTTCCTGTCGTTTAATAAACTTTCCATTTTAGTGGTTGGCTGAGAGTCATGTCTGACTGTGGAGTTGGGGTGCAGGGCCCACCAGCTTCTCCAAGAGCTCCACCTGTGCACACTCGCTGTGGGATGCACACAGTGTGGATGCTGAATGCTCTGAGGTCAGACCCAAGAAGGTTAAAGCTGCGTAAGCTTCTTGCCCCTGGAGACAGTATGCTCAGATAGAGGAAGCTACTCCAGAGTCCTGTCCGGCTTCGTATGGAGTAGTACCCGAGTATTTCCCGGTGACTCCGTGACATATCAATACTATTATATAGTAATATTTTGAGTTGTCTTGTTGGGATTAAATCATATGTTCCCTTTGGTTCTCAGATTTTACTCCATGAAATGAAATGAGCCTGCCTCATCACAAGTATGAACAGATAAAAATTCATATGTAAACCTAGCAGACCCACTTTCAACACAATAACTACTAATTGCTCCAGAGACTGGACTGAATCAGAATAATTATGTGGGTTTTCTTTCAAAATAATGGTGAAGTGTTAATCCAGGCCAGTCATCATATTATTTTGGTTGGCGTATTTGGGGTTTCTCCTGTACTGTACTTGACACAGGAATACCACGTAACCCTTGTTTTTCTATTAAGCACCAGATCCAATATTTCTTTTAAAAATATCATAAAAGTTTAAATTTAAATACACCAGATTATTGCTCATGATGTGCAATTGTTTGTTTCCTGTATATGCAACTGGTTCTTGTGTATGTGGTTCTCTGCAACTGGTTCTCTTTTTGCCAATACTTTTCCTTTTGTGATATTCTTTACACATTGTACTCAGTATTAAAGACAAAAAAAACTGTGTGAACATATGGCTTTAATCCCTGTGCCCTATACTGTCACATAGTTACATAAGAGATTAACTAAACAGCTTTTAAATTCTGATAGGGCTGAAGATTGTCCTATATATTAAAGTTAAATCAACTATTAATATTAATTCTAATGAATATGAAATAATACATAAATGACTGTACAACAACCATAAGTCCCTCTGATTGACTGCCAAAATGCTATTAAGATTCTTATGAAGAATGCAAGCAGATTAGTACTGGAAGGAGAGCGTATATATTATCAGATGTCCAGATCAGAAGTGATAACTAGAGTATTATCCTACATCAGTTTTTAATTTAATGCTAACAGAATATTTTCTTGACCTGTTAACAAAATATTGTGCATAATATTTATATGACACCATACAGACATATAAACATATGCAGCTAATCTGGCAATTCAATTACCTGAATAAGTAAACACCCAGAATTTTGCATGAAGGGTAGGTATATCTTGCTCTTGGGTAGTTTGTTAAACTATTCTCTACTCTTGTTTAAGACAAAGAAAAATTGTATGCATTATTTAAATATTTTAACACTTTATTATAAACATGCACGACTCTACTTTCCTTTAAATTTCAATGGAAATTTGAAAAAGATAATTAAAATTGGCATCACCATCTCCTCAGCCAAATTGCTAATGCATACAAACATGGGTACCTTGGGTCTCTGTAAGAAACTAATATAATCCATGCATTAGCAATGTTTGGTCTAATTTGTGGAAGTGCTGAACTCCAGTTGAAATCAATGAGATCTGCAGGTGTTCAGTACCTTTGAAAATCAGTCCCAAAATGACTAAAACCACAATGAAAAAAAATCTTCAGCAGCATGACAATATTGTGAGATCGGCAACAAGTTTTGCAAAATCTGGGGTGGTTCTTAAAGCCCCAAATCCTGGAGTCATGTTAAAGGGAGAATCTCAGTTTTCATTAAAACAAATAAAAAGTTTATAGTCCTTGCAGTTATGGAGGAAAGCTTTAAAACTCACCCGAGTACACCATAAAGGCTCCAAATCCAGAAGGAAAACAAAATGTATTTTATTTTTTTAAATCTTATGATTCTGAGGGGGATTCACTCATTATTTTTGAAAGCTTAGGTTTGGCAAAACGGGTTCAGTAAGCAAGGGAAAAAAAAATATGGTTATAGCAGCCCCTGCATAAGAGTTAGTGTACTTTAATCAATAGAATGGGAAGAGAATAAGGTCTCCTGGTTTCCACTTATAACCCTGTCACTGATTTAGTATGCATCTTTTGCATAATCACCCTGTGTCACAGTTTACTCTTAAGTAAAATGGGTCTAAATAATTCATGCTTGCAAAGTTCTTTCAGAATTTCAGGCAGAAGTTACAAGTACAAATTATTTTTATTAATTGTCATTGGAAATGGTGAAGGTAAGAAAGTTCACACAATCCTTAAAATAGATGGCATTTTCATATTTGAATATTTATTAAGCACTCTGTTGATGGCGGTTCCGATCACCCACGGCTGAGAAAAGCAGGTTATGGTTATTTGTATAATCTTAGCCAACAGGTACCCTAATCAGGATTGCCCATGTGCTGAGCCTTGTACAGAGTCCCTGCCCAAAGATTAAAACAGAACACTTTAAGTAGGTGTAGTAGACAATGGAGAAAATGGGGGGAGGAAAGTGGTGTAACTGCAAAGGGATCACAGAGTTTCATGGATAAACTGTGTGTTTAGTTTGCATGTTTCAAATTGGCTATTTTAAAAATATTTTTAAATAAAAAAGAGAGATTTCTTAATCATTACAGACCACAACCCTAGTTTGCATTAGGCCAAAGGTGGACAAACTTTTTGGCCTGAGGGCCACATCGGGGTTGCAAAATTATATGGAGGGCTGGGTAGGGAAGGCTGTGCCTCCCCAAACAGCCTGGACCCGCCCCCTATCCAGCCCCTCCCACTTTCCACCCCCTGACTGCCCCCTCAGAACTCTCAACCCATCCAACCTCGCCCGCTCTTTGTCCCCACTCCAGACACCCCCCACCCTAACTGCCCCTCCAGGCCTCTCCATCCAACCCCCCCTTGCTCCCTGTCCCCTGACTGCTCCGACCTCTATCCACCCCCCTCTGCTCCCTGACAGACCTCTGGAACTCTCACATCCCATCCAACCCCCTGCTCCCTGACCACTCCCTCCAGAGACCCCCACCCCTAACCACCATCCCGGAACCCCACCCCCACCCAACCCACCCTGCTCCCTGTCCCCTGACTGCCTCTGCCCCTTATTCAAACCCCCAGCCCTCTTATCACGAGGCTCCTAGAGGCATGTTTGGTTCCGCGCGGAGCCAGACATGATGCCCCACAGGAGTGTGCAGCCCTCCCCGCCACCCCCCGCCGGGCTATAGCACTGTGCGCACTGTGGCTCCAGGGAAGGGGGGAGAAGGGGCTGGGGGCAGTCTCCCTGGCGGGGGGCCAGAAGGGATGGTCCCGCGAGCCAGATGTGGCCTGCGAGACGTAGTTTGCCCACCCCTGCATTAGGCTCTTGTTCCAGTTTTGCTTATCAGAATTCTATCCTACTTACCAGATACAGTCATTTTTTAAATCATTCAGGGATCTGATGACCCACTGTATTTGATTCCATAACTAATCCTGTCTCAAGAACAAATAATATACATTAAATCATGACATCCAGACTAAATATTTTCTTTAGGCTACCAGGAGTAAGCTGAGCAGATATTAAATGTATTTACTAATCTAAACATGCTTTGTAACCAAGAAACTTGAGCTACTTGGTAGATTTAATCAAACAGATAGTCAGTTCCCAGCTTTTTTCACCAGGGATGATTAGCACTTATAAATTAATGAATGACTTCAATGGAAGGAAACAGCTAACACAATTATTTTTGTAATGAATAACAAGTACTGTACAGTATGAATAAAGCCAGTAACTACACAGATGCACAAGAATTTCACATGCACTTACAAAAGATTGCACCATAAATCTTCAGCTGCACTTCTAACATTTTCTTTTTTTATGCTCTAGAACTATTTTGTTATTTCCACAGTTCTGACACTGCATTTTCCCCATAATGCTCTGCCTGTACTGCTCATGTACCTGCCACAAATGTTTCATCCATGAGGTTGCCAGGAAATCAGTGCCAAGAGAAATGACCACCATGCTAATTTTTGCAAGCAGTGAATATCCTTAAAGGCTGGGTGGTGCCTTATAAGTGGAGTATTCAGGGAAAATCATCACAGGAAGCAGCAGTGTATGTTTGGGATTAGAGAAGAGACAATGAGGACTATGTGGGAGGGAGCAGATGGTGAGGATCTGAGAAAAGAACCCTCAGAAAAACTGACAGAGGAAATGAGAGACAAGAAAGAAAACTCAGAAAAAAGAAGAAAAGGAAAGAAGTGGGTTGTGAATATGGAAATCTTTTACAATACAAAACATAAGTTAGAGGGGAAAATAGTAGAAAATGGAGAGCGATAAGCCTTCAAGATATGCAGCAGAGTGACTGATAGGAAGAGAAAAAAGAAGAGGAATAACTATTGCAAACTATTGCAAATTTAACTATTGCAAATTTAGTTAGTCTTTAAGGTACCACAGGACTCTTTGTCACTATTGCAAATGAGACAGAGAGAGAGAGAGAGAGAGAAAGAGAAATGATAATAATACGTTATGTAACCTACAGTATTGCCAATTCTTAAGTTAATCATACATCTCACGATATTTGATATTTTCTTATAGATCCAACTCCCTGGAATTCTGTGATTATGTGGGAACCTCAGTTTTTGTTTTCTAAAATAAAAGTTTCTAGCTCTTGAGTTGCACAGAAAAGTTTGACAACATAACCCTACGGTACCTCAAATGCTCAAAACCAAAAGTGAACAGAAACAGTTTTTTTTTATTTAAAGAAATCTCATGATTTGGGAGGAACCTGTCTCAGCTGGGATTTAGCAATACTGAGTAAACAATAAAAGAGTTTTAAAATACATGTGGCAGGAAAAAGTGGCTGGAACCCGGAAGAGGAAAAACGTACTGAGGTATGCCAAGAGCAGCAAAATGCTCTGGACCAGCCCCATGCTCATATGTAGAGCATTAATGTATGGAACTCTGAGCAGACAGAGCTGTGAGGCTTTTGTATCAATAACCACATAGATCTGAAGAATGAGACCATAAAGTAGATACGTTTAACCATTTTGAAGCATCTTCACTTGTGAACAGGCATTGCCCCCAACCTGCTTTCAAACAGAGTCTGCATACTATGCAAAGTCCAAATTTGCCCATTCTCTGCAGTTTGGTTCTGTTTACTTAGAAATGAGCAAAAACATAAAAACTTACAACGCTATACTTTTCTCCTGGCATGGTTAACTCTTAGGGTTCTTGTCTCAGGACCGATCAACTCACAGAAAAAAATCTTTTTTTTTTAAATGAATAATGTGTGAACCTCTCTCTCTATAGATTACTGTAATGCTGTTTGATACATGCAGGGCTAAAGATTTAAGGTTTTACACATTCCCAGGAAAACATATGATCCAAATTTGATTGCTACTGCTAACATGAAGAATACAGGAAATCCACTGCTGGAAGCTTATCTCCATCCTCCTGCTAAGATATATAAACCAGACTGAACGGGTCTGAGGGTCCCAGGACAAACAGACTTCATTATAAATAAAAGACTGCTCATGAACTCAGTCAGAAGAACACTGACTAAGGGTCAAATGAGAGGTAGCAGCAGCAGCTACAATGTTGTTGAGGCCTCATCCAGCCCCAAAACTGGGGGAATGCCTGGGAGAAATTGGGGAAGGGCCCTACCTAACCTTATAAGGAAAGGCTAAAGTTTCAGTAAGATAGCGAGAGTATAGGCTTTTTATTGTGCTAAACTTTTTCCTCCTGTATTTCTATAGATACATATATAATACACCGGACCCCAGCTATAGCCCATGTCACTATAGCACAGATTCATATACGGCGCAGTCGCAGCTATGGATCCCAAATGTAATTACCTTAATTGGGATCCATGGTAATGCGGTCCCCGCTATAACGTGGTACCGCACATGGATCCGGAACCCCTCATTCTGGTGTAGTTTGTTTGAAGCAACTTTTTTGGCACTTCATTTTTCACACTGGTCACAGGCTCCTGGAGCAAAGAGTATGCAAAGGCCAAGACCCATCAAGACCTGCCGAGGATGCAGTTAATAACCTTGGGAGAAGGCCAGTCCTCGCTTACAGACAGCCCACCAACCTGAAGCAAATACTCACCAGCAAGCACACACCACACAATAGAAACACTAACCCAGAAACAAATACATGCAACAAACCTCGTTGCCAACTCTGTCCACATATCTATTCAAGGAACACCATCACAGGACCTAACCACTTTAGGAGCTTGTTCACCTGCACGTCTAGCAATGTGATATATGCCATCATGTGCCAGAAATGCCCCTGTTCCATGTACAATGGCCTAACCGGATAATCTCTACACAAAAGAATAAATGGACACAAATCAGACCTCAAGAAATGTAACATTCAAAAACCAGTAGGAGAGCACTTCAATCTCCCTGGACAATCAACAACAGACTTAAAAGTGGCCATTCTTCAATAACAAAAACTTCAAAATCAGACTTCAATGAGAAATTGCATAGCTGGAATTCATTTGCAAACTGGACATCATCAAATCAGCCTGAATAAAGACTGGGAGTTGCTGGATCACTACAAAAAGTAATTTTCCTTCTGTTGATACTCACATCTTCTTGTCAACTGTTGGGAGTGGGCCACATCCACCCTGATTGAACTGACCTCATTAGCACTGACCCCCAAATTTGGTAAGGTAACTCCCATTTTTCATGTGCTGTATATCATGTGCTGTATATACCTGCCCTCTGTAGTTTTCACTCCATGCATCTGATGAAGTGAGTTACAATCCACAAAAGCTTGTGCCCAAATAAATTTGTAAGTCTCTAAACCCTGCTATACACTATGAGGTTAGGTCAAATTTAGCTGTGTTAGGTCGATTTTAAACTCAGCGTGTCCACACAACCAACCATGTTTTGTCAACTTAAAGGGCCCTTAAAATCAACTGGTGAGGAACTCCCTGGTGAGGAATTAGCATTAAAAGCGACCTTGCTAGGTCAAATTTGGGGTACTAACAGTCCCCATAGTAGATTTGCCCACTCCAAATTGATTCCCAACTGACTGGTAGCAGTCAGGCGTTGCAAGCTTCCACAAGGCTATCACCACTGGCTTCTCAGCTGTCAGGGCTGCTCTCATCTTGGTATTCTTGCGTTTCAGGGCAGGGGAAAACAACTCACAAAGTTCCATGAAAGGGGCCTTATGCTTTACGCTTACAAATGTTTCGCAGCCACTGGGAATCCTTCCATACCTGTAACACTATGTGGTCCCACCAGTCTGTGCTTGTTTGCCGGACCCAGAATCGGTGTTCCACTCTATGAACCTGCCCCTTTGCTGCCCCAACTGCCACATTCCGTGCTTACAGGGAAGTCTGTGTCCATGTCCTCATCACTATCGTCATTGTGCTGGCATCGCCTCCTCACCAGGTTCTGCACATACTGCAGGATAATACATGAAGTGTTTACAATGCTCACAACAGCAGCGGTGGTGGTGATCTGAGCAGGCTCCATGCTTGCAGTACTATTGCATCTGCACGGGTAACCCAGGAAAAAAGGTGCGAAATGATTGTCTGCAGTTGCTTTCACGGCGGGAGGGAGGGAGGGAGGGAGGAAAGGAGGGGACACTGATGACATGTACCCAAAACCACCTGCAACAATGTTTTTGACCCATCAGGCTTTGGGAGCTTAACCCAGAATTCTAATGGGCAGCGGAGAGTGCGGGAACTGTGAGATAGCTACCCACAGTGCACTGCTCCGCAAGTTGATACTGGCCACGGTATTGAGGACGCACTCCGCTGACTTAATGTGCTTAGTGGGGACACAATCTACTACATAAAATCGCTTCCTCAATATCGACTTCTATAAAATCAACCTAATTTCGTAGTGTAGGCATACCCAAGGTGCCACAAGGACGCCTCATTGTTTTTGCTGATACAGACTGACATGGCTACCACTCTGAAACCTTAATAATCACAGATACTGGAACCTGATCACCCAGTCAAAGAGTGCAGGTGTGTGGGGTGGGGGGAATCATGCAATTCCACCCTGAGAGAAGTACAGGAGCTGGAAGACCTGTCACCTGGAAGGAGTGCCCATAGACACTGAGTGAGGAAGTCAAAGGTTCAGGTCGCTCTGGAACTGTAACAGAACCTCCCCAACCTACCTTGTATTAAGGCAAGGTGGTGATAAGCCACCTGCTTTACTGACTCAGCAGAACCCTTAATGTTCCCCAGCAGGACCAACATCTGCCAACTGAACATTTAGAGTAAATACTGCCAGCCTGGTATATCAAAAGGAATACAACAGGTTGTAACATTTACTTGGCGCACCCTGTTTTTAGTTCTCTATTCTTTCAGTTCTGACAAATAGCTATTGGGTTTTTCTCTCATTCCCCTAGCACCCTGGTTTCAGCGAGAGCTGATGTTTCTAGTTCTTTCATTCGATATTTTAGGATACTCAAAATTAAAAGTAACAATATATAAATATATAGCTGTATTTTCATAATGGCTAACAGTCAGTATCAGGGAGGAAGCACCATGCTTCCAGTCCCGCTCTGTGCCCACACCAGCTGTGCCCCCAACCTCATTCCTCTCCTAACTCAGTTCCGCCCCCAGTCCTGCTCTGCCTCCATAGGGGGCAGCGAGGGAGCGAGACCTTTCCAGCTCCACTCTGCCCCATCCCCAACCTCATTCAATCCCAGTTCTGGTACACCTCCAGGCCAACTCTGCCCTCAGCCTCAGCTCTACTCCTTTATCCACCCCTAGATCAGCTCTGCCTTCATTCCCTCTCTGCCCACAGACCAGCTCTGCCTCTAGCCCAGCTCCTTTCCCATCCGCAATTCCTTCAGTCCAAGCTCCACTGCTAAGCCTTCACTGTGCAGTAATGGAGGGGGGCACAGCCAGATTCTGTTAATGGTAAGATGAGGATGACTGGAAAAGTTTGTGCACCACTGCCCTAGGTGTCTGAAAATGGGCACCCAGAAATTGCAGTACACAAACTTAAGAGGCTTTATTTTAAAAATTGGGGCTAAATTTTTCTACCTGTTTCTCATTGTGTAAAATAGGGGGAACAAGATTTACCTACCTCACAGAGGTGATGTGACACTAGATTAATTGATGATTGTCATGGGCACTGAGTTCTCAAACTGGACACTTAAGATTCTAAACTCTTTGGAGGAAAGGACAATCTTTTAAATCTGTACTTGCACAGCACCTAGCACAAGGTGATCCTGGCCTATGATTTGGGCTCCTAGGCACTACCACAATACCAATAATCCATACAAATAAAGACAGGATAAAAGTGCATAGTATTATAAGTACTATGGTTCTTCATCAAGAAGCCTCAGGAGTCGGAGTAGTCTGACATACTAAATAACAACAATAAGCTAAATAGGACATGTTAAGGATAATGTTTCAGACTTGGTCTTGAATTTCCTTCCAACAGTACATCATTCTGGAACACACTTTAAAAATTGTTTAATAACTTTTTACTGCATGAGAAAAATAAAATTGCTGCAAAATAAACTAAGCAAAAGTACTAGAACTGAAAACTATACAATCTATTTTAATATAGAAATTATACTAGTAGTCACAACTTCATTAGACATTCCTGTTAATGAAATACACCAGAGTATTATTATTTACATTTTTTTTTATCTTTTACCAAATATTTTTGGAAATATTTTCTCTCTGACACAAACTAAAAACTCTCAAGGATTTCATGAGGTCAGAATTTGAGAGCACAGCCTCTTATCTCTTAGTGGAACAATGGGATTCACAACAAGTGAAGTGGAAATGTACTGAACACCCATTGCCCAAATTCCAAATGTAGTCCATTCATCGACCAAAGAAAACTCTGTCCCCAATCTACTGACTCACCAACACTGAAATAGCACTTTGTACAAGCTTGAGAAAAATTAATTGTTCTAGATGGATGGTTACTGAGATAGAAGATTTGTTCCCCTCCTTGAGGTAAGCACTGTATCTATTGTGCCATGAAGACACAACATTCATTTGCTTGGGAGTAATCTCATTGGTCTTTCAGAAATTATAAGCCTACACTTTCATAAGAATAAGGCCATCTTTTCAACTTCCCTCACATATTCCTGTCCTATATTTTAAGATGTACCCTTTATTTAGTGCTATGGCTCATTCTTGCATGTCATTCTTGAAACAAAGCCATGTCATTAAATTTTCTTTTAGATTTTCATGTACTAGGATGCCTATTCTAACCATTCAGACTTTGGGTGCTGTGTTTATGTCTAGGGCCACATAAGGATGTCAACCTCTGAATTGCTCATCTGAATATAACTTGCTTAAACAAAAAATTAAGAATGATCATAATTTGCTGAAATGTAAATATATTGTATGCAGGCATCAGCAAGTCAAATGAACAGCTATGCAGAATATTGCTTAACAATTGCTGTAATTTTTTCCTGAGTTCTGCCAAGTTACCAGCACTTAAAAAGCAAATGTATTATTATTTATCTCCTGCAACTTTGATGCCTTTATGGACTTAGCAAACGTGAAAGTAAGACGGTACACCCCGGTATGAGGTAGTGACAAACAGCAGCAGCAAGTTATATGGGCTCATAGCTTCAGCAATATTGAGGATCTGGGGTCCCGGCTCCACCAATGTTTGGGGCCGGGTCTCTCCCCAGTCCCACCTGCTGTCCTCACTTCGCCTCCCTCAAATGAGTATGGGAGCTCAGGGGGTGATTTAAAGGGCCCGGGGATTTAAAGGCCCTGCCTCTTCCAGTACAGGCCACGCCTCTTCTGGCTGAGGCCCCACCTCCTCCTCAGGATTCCATAATACCGGTAAATCCTTTAAATTACTTTCCCCCACTGGACTTAGCAATTTATAACAGAAGGAAACAAAGTTTTGAAGTAGTACAAAAGAAGTCCTTATTCATATTTTTAAGACTTTTTCTTGGCTCATCTGATTTCCAAACAACTTGTCTGAAAAGGGAGTTCCAATTTCATTTTGAACTTGATAAAAATGCCTTTCAGTATTTAGCAGGATTGTGGGGGAGGGGAGGCAGGATAACTAAAATACAAAGAATTGTTTCTAAAGAGCATACAAAGCAACATTTACATTATAAATAGGAATATAGGAATTGCCATACGGGATCATACCTATGGTCCATCTAGTCCAATATACTGTCACAGACAATGGCCACCACTGGATGCTTCTGAGGAAGGTGTAAAAGCCCCTCAGAAGGGGGATAATTCCTCCCCCTCCCCCACCCCGATCAGGTCTCAGTAATTGGCTTAAACCCTAAAACATAGATTCAGTATCATTTCTAATGTTTTCATTAGAATTAACTGTTAAAACTCTGGATATTCTTGCTATCCATATAACTGTCCAATCCCTTTTTGAATGTGGTTAGTTCTTGGTGTCAATTGCTGTGACAATGAGTTTCACAGTCTTCTTCCTATGAATAAAATATTTCCTTTTGTAAATTAGCCATCTTTTAACTTAACTGAATGTTCCATTGTTGTTATGTTATGAGAGAGGAGAACAGACAATCCAAATCTACTTTCTCAATAACATTCATTATTTTATATACATTCATGTGCCCTCTCATCTTACAAGGGAAACAACCCTACTATTTCAATCTTACTTTTTTCCAGGCCCTTGATCATTCTTGTTGCCTTTCTCTGAACCTCTCCTAACCGTGCAATATCTTTTAAAAACGTTAACATATAAAATATAAACCTAATGTGTTGCTGATTTCAGACTATACTGCACTAACATCAGCCCTGAGCCGGGGTGGAGAGGCAGAGATGTGAGGTTTATGAGACCAGGCAGGCATCTGGGAATGGCATAGGAAGCCCTAAAAGGGACCAGGGTACCAGGAAGGATATTGGCTTGGAGATAGAGACCAGGAATGCCATAGTGCTCTATTTTCTGGGGATGATGGCGATTTTCACAAAGAACATAAAAACACATGGGAGGCAGTAAAACTAAAATGTTTATGTCATGACATAAAATTGGGTACCAAGTTCACATTGTGTCCGGGTGTTGCAAGACTGCAGAACACAATACAATACATTCAAAATGCTACCTGTTGGATCAGATATTATTATGTGGCAGATCACACACCCATAAGAGATGTGATCATTTCTATTACCTGCAAATAATTCATGGGAACAGATGTTTCTACACAGGTTACATGTACCTAAACTGTAACTTCCCTTCTTTACTTTGCATTAAGTGGAAGGCTTCTTAATTTAACCAAAGCAACCTCTCTGCTGTCCCCATCTCATTTTTTGTCAATATATTATTTTTTATAAGAATCATAAAGTGAAAGTTGTGAAAATAATGCAGATCACGCAGACTGTGTCAAACATCTTTTTAAGTAACACAGTAATTCAAACAAAACAACAGAAACTACAGAAGAAATATTAAAATACAGTAAAACAAAAGCATATCATTTTGTGTGAAGAAAGAGGGGGGTGAACATACACTGTACAAATGTCATAACTGGAGAAACATTGTTGTGTAAGCTTACCAAGCAATTAAGCGTAAGTATTTTTAAAGCACCTTGCTTCAACCTCTTACACGCATTATTACAGTGACTCAGTGAATGGCATAGGCGTGAATTAGGCAAACCTCAGGGAGTAAACTGCTGATTAAAACACAGTTTGGTCTGTTGCAGTTCCTTTCTCTCCCTACATCCTCAGCATTATTTTATTATATGTATATATATGTGTGTGTGTGTGTGTATATATATATATATATATATATAAATATATATATATAAATTTTCTCTAATGTTTGGTCAAGGAGTGAGCTAGTTATTAACCTCACTGTCATATAGGATGGATGAAATATGAAAGAACAAGCTAGTAGAGCATCACGGAAAG
Source organism: Dermatemys mawii (assembly GCA_007922305.1). Classification (NCBI taxonomy): domain Eukaryota; kingdom Metazoa; phylum Chordata; order Testudines; family Dermatemydidae; genus Dermatemys; species Dermatemys mawii. The sequence goes on from ML677379.1 coordinate 5,143,881, forward strand.
TAAGAGTGGCTGAGTTTTACATAAACACTCCATCTGCTTAACCCAGTAAATTGTCAAGAGCACTTCCAAATATGGATATAAAAGTTGCATTTGGTGGGCCCAGTTTTTACACACACACACACACCCCTACCCCTGCTGAGTGGACCGCAACAGAACACACACACACACACACACACCCTTGCTGAGTGGACAGTAACAGATTACATGTAGGTCTTTGTCATGACCTACAGAGTCATGGCTTGTCTACACTTGAATTTTCTTTTAATTAAGTTAGGATAGGAATTTAAAGTACACTAGCTATTCTTGAATAGACCCACATTTGAACACTTATTCTGGAACATTCCTGAAAAGCTCCATGTATAGACAAGCTCTAAAAGCAGTTATTTATATAGGTCATCCAACAGACTGGATGGAGTGAGATCATCTCCCTCTCACACTACTCTCCAGGGATACTTCAGCTTCCAGATGGAGGGAGACACGCTCACATTCACCTGAATTGGGTCAGTCTTATCTGAACAAGAGGACAGTATTTTCCCTACTTGACAAAAATGATCCAAGAACCTCCAGAGACCTGACGAAGGAGAACATGAGGCTGTTGTGTTCTCCCCACCTGCTCATTCAGAATTCATCAGAGAAAACAATACTTCCTCAGACTTTATTATACTTCCCATTGGTCCCCTCTGTGCAGGGAACACCCCTGAAATGTGTAAGCCCTGTGCCATCAGCTAGCAAAAGTAGCACTGAGGCCAGATGGCAGTCAGGGGAACCCAAAACAATAAGGAAGCACAGTATCTCAATGCAGAGCATTCAAGCACCTGCTGGATTTGGGAGTGGAACCTTTGGGACAGCAAAGGTGTCCAAATAATGAAATGATTCAAGAGGAACTCTGCAAGAATAGCCTCACACAACGTTTCCATCCCTTTACCGCTCTACAAGTTTTATCATGAGTGTAACTAATCCTTCCCCAAGTTAGGTTCCTACAGCCATTAGTATTAGTAAATATAAACTCATTCCAGGAGATAGTATTGTTATTTGTTTTAATTCTGTGATAATAGTAGGGTCATTTTACTCTAGATCAGAGGTCGGGAACCTTTCAGAAGTGGTGTGCCAAGTCTTCATTTATTCATTCAAATTTAAAGTTTCACGTGCCAGTAATATATTTTAACGTTTTTAGAAGGTCTCTTTCTAGAATTCTATAATATATAACTAAACTATTGTTGTATGTAAAGTAAATAAAATGCTTAAGAAGCTTCACTTAAAATTAAATTAAAATTAAATTAAAACGCAAAGTCCCCCAGATCGGTGGCCAGAACCTGGGCAGTGTGAGTGCCACTCAAAAATCAGCTCGCGTGCTGCCTTCAGCATCCGTGCCATAGGTTGCCTACCCCTGCTCTAGACAGTCTAGGATACCTTCCTGAAATGTACAGCAGGAGCACAGACTTTTTAAAAAAAAACAATGAGAATCACTTTGTGGGACTGGAGATTCTCTACTGGACATCTTGGATTATATATGAATGCAGGAGGACCTGGACTAAGATAATGCCCATATTGTTTTGAGATACACTGTGAATCGAATGTTTGCTCAAATACTTGAAGTTACTATAGTATTAAACAGATCTGCTAGAAAGGAGGTCTGAAGAAAGTGGGAGTTATGTACGTTACTAAAAAATGAATACCAATATCTCTATGGGCTTGGTGGTTATTGGGTCCTAGATCACTGAAGAGTGAACTCAGGTCTATGGGTCTCAAGTACCACATAAAGGCATACAAATAGTATAGTTATCACCAGTCTCTGACACTTGACACACAATGCAAGTGTCAGTCCTTCTGAAGATTCATCCCCAACATGGTCTCAACAGCAGGCAGAGTTTGCCATTGGAGAATTGCCAATGGTGAATGCCATTTTGCTCTACACCACGTGACTTCACATGTTTCGCTCTTCAAAATGGCAGGAAATACTTCATCACACTGGGGCTATGTCAATAAAAGTTTGGGAACCATTGCTCTAGAGAGAGAGAGACAAAGGGTCTGCACAGACTGCCCTGGTCTCCACATGCTGGGGCACCAGGGCTAGGTGCAATCCTACCTAAACTTCCAGCAGCCAAGCATCAAGTAAAACAATATGCATATAGGCGTCTGTTATTTTTAACACTTGTCTCTCTGCTTTTTAAATTCTTATGGACAAAAAATCATACTTGCTTTTTGAACAAACTGTACTCTCTTGTGGCATTTATCAGCTGGTTTCAGCCCCTGAAGTGAAACATATAGTAGGAGCCAAACCCAGCTAGACCTGCTGAAGGCAATATGGTTCTGGTAAATAGGAAGTGTGGTAGCCTCGTGATCCAGTCTACCAGTGGAGTGAACTACAGAGTTCTACTCTGAGAGAAGTGCAGGTTCAGGCCTGTGACTTGGAAAGGGTGTCCATGGAGATATTGAGTGTGTGATCAAGGTACAGAACTTTCCTGGAACAGTAGTAAGTAGCTTTTGAATCAGAGAGGTAGCCGTGTTAGTCTGGATTTGCAGAAGTGACAAAGAGTCCTGTGGCACCTTAAAGACTAACAAAAGTATTGAAGCATAAGCTTTCATGGGCTAGTACCCACTTTGTCGGATGCATCTGACAAAGTGGGTAGTAGCCTACGAAAGCTTACGCTTCAATACTTTTGTTAGTCTTTAAAGTGCCAGGTAGCTTTTGGTACTGGTCTGCAATGAGGTGTTCAGTAGCTCCTGCTTTCTTCTCCTTAGGTATTTAACAAATATGCTTTCAAAACTGTTGGGCAACTCTTCATGTTTCCCAGAAGAAAACAAGTTATAAAAATAACCAAAAAATGCAGTAAAAAGACCACTAGAAGAAAGAAAATGGGAATACAGACAGTGAGGAGTAAAAGATCTAGATAATATATCAATTAGCTTTTCACATTTAACAAACAAAAAGTAAAAAAATAGGTCAGCGCAAAACATCATAAATATGAATACTGTTTTATTCCTTTCCTACTTATATATATTTTCCATTATCAGTTTTTCCTAGAATATGTATAATAAACAGCTATAAATAATGTAATACCAAATGCAGAAAAACAACTAAAACAATTCTTTTTTCATAAACATAATGGACATTCAGTGAAGTGGCTCTCAACATTACGGTAAGAGCTTTTTCCTGTCATTTCTCCATTTTGTTCAAAGGGAATAGCAAATTCACTAGAAAAATAGCTTGCTTCTGTGACATACTGCTCTTAGATAAAAATCAAAAATACATTAAGAATCAGTAAGAAAAAATAAATGACAAAAATAGAGACTGGTAGTTTTGGTTTTTCAAAACTGAAAATTTCTACTATTTCTGTGGCTATTACCCAACATATCTGTTCCAACACAGTACCAAAGCAATGAGAAATTATTCTATACCTAATTTTTCCACGTGTCTTTATTCTCTGTGCTTAAGTTTAGTCACCTATAAAATGGGAGAATTAATCACTGAGCTTATACTGAAAAGTGTGAGGGCTTAGGTACTACAGACCCTAATCAGTCAAAATTTCCACGGGGTTTTCACTGGGTAAGGACTCAAGATTCAGATTTCAGGAGACCCCTTTTCAATAAAATATCCA
>ML677379.1:5147489-5188097 GCA_007922305.1 Dermatemys mawii
ATATTTTTTGGACCCCGACCGTCGTAGTATTGCGGGGTTCCACTGTAATAATTAATCTGATTTTCTAACAGTTCCTTGAAATATCCTTATATCTCCCACAAATGCCACACTAGAAATCATGCCTTGGAAGACATGAAAAATTATTTAAAAGATGGACACAATCTTTCAATTACTAGAAATGCTAGTCACATAAAGAAGCGGCCTTTTTTCAAAATAAAAAAATAAACACAAGTTGTCAGTTTTCAAAATGACTGGGAAAAAAGAGGGAAGAGAGAAACGACAAAGATGGATGAAAGGAAAATAAACAATGAAAAATATACAAATAGAAATGTAAAGAAATCGAAGATAATTTGGGGTGGGGAAAGGAAAAACAATAATGGGTCCATTTTGAACCCAGGGAACTGAAAAGAATTCTGAAACTTACAATGAAATTGTTTTTCCATTTTCCAACCAGCTATACTTCCAACACACTCTTCAACACAAAAAGAGGAACATCTATGTTTTGTAGCATAGAGATAGTCTGTCATGTTTTCTACAACCCAGAGTCCTATAATTTTTCTCAGTGTATAATGGGAAACAAGGCTGAATTCATCTGTATATCAGTACACTAACAGACAAGAAATGCCCTAACCTCTCATAAATCCAAATATAAACAAACTTGAAAAGATTGCTACAGTGTTTCTCTTCATCGCAATTTCAGACTAACCACATAGCTGCCCTAAAACTGAAATTACAGCAGATTTACAACTAAATAAAAATTATGTTTTCCATTTCCTTAAACAGAAATTCTAGACACATTGAGGCAAATATGCACTTACTCTTCAGAGTGATGAAATATCAAAAGTGTTAAAAATTACAGTGCTATGGTTTCAACTACTGACTTGTCTGCTCTGGAAACACAGGTACAAATGTTGTCTCTAGTATCTGAAAACGAGTTTAAAGTTGCTCAATCCTATTCTTCAAGTATCCAAACTACTAAACAATCTGAAATCGTATTAGCATCTACTCAACAGAAGATGAAGATTAGACAGCCCCATTTTCAAATCAGGAGTGTAACAACCTACAGACTGTCTTCCTGCATTGTGCAACAGTTTAAGTCATATAAACATTAGTCTTGAATTTTGCAAGCACTAAATACATCCATTTTTTTCTTCAGTATTTAATATTTCTTGTTTCACTTTGGATAAAAAGAGAAAATACTAAATAAAACAAAGTAGCAATGATTAAAATCATAGCATGCTTTAGTTGATAAAATAAATATATTTTGTTTTAAAATACAGTGAATCTGTACTCTCATCTTGAATAAGATAATCAAGGTTGGGTTTTTTAAAGTATATTGAAAGATTAACATTTCAAAATGTAAATGTTTCATGGAGGAGATAATGACATATCAGCAGAATATAACGGATACTGTTAGAGTCTGTTCCATATTTCAAGATAGTTATTTTTTACTTGCTGACAAAAATATTATAAATAAAACTTAAATCATATTCATACATTATTTTAGTTGTATTTCCATGGATAACAGATCTCTACTTCACTACAGCAAACAAGAATATCTCTAAGAGAAAATGAAGCATCTCAATGATGATACAGTGAGGAAGTACTAGTATATGACACCAGCATCCATCTTTAAATGATTATGTATGTTCCATCAGTCCTTTGATCTAACTGTATGAAAGTCATTTAACATAACATTGTCAGAGGAGCAACATCACCTGCTATAAAAAGTAAACATCTCTCCTTTGCCTAACCATTTATTTTACACTCAGGTCTTGAAGTGTGCGTATCAGCAGGAGCATATTATCCTGTGATAACATTCATTTTTAATGGCATTATTTCAATCATAGTGGCATATTCTTGTTGCCAGTTAGTTATACATTTTAATACAACTTCAAACTTGTGCGGTTTATGATTAAATTATACTTAAAAAAACTATAAAGTCTGGGGAAAATATTTTGGTATGCAGTGTTTTTCCCCACCAGGAATCCAAATTTTACAAAAAGTTTGTTTGTATGCTATTAAATTATGAGAGCAAAATAAGAAAGTGTTAGTTCACAAAAATTAATTCAAAAAGAATATCAAGTTAAAATATTTTTTGTAAATCAAAATTGTATTAATTAATATTGACACTGCAGATGAAACTCATTAGTCACAAGGAGACATGGTATAACATTCCGGGGTGCAATCCAAACCAGTTAGGGACTGTGTCATCCCTGCCTTGCAACTCAGTTGCCTCACAAAGCTTTGCTGCTGTAGCTCCATGTGGGCCATTCACAAACAGCCTTCTAGCATGCAGATAATCCTGAGTGTCTTTGTATAGCTGCAGCCTGACCCCCACATCAACCACACTTTGACTTCCACCAGCCTTGGTTACCACTTGAAGGGTGACTCCAACACACTTCCAGTCCCAGATTTCCCCCCAAAACATGTGTTCTTCACTGTCCAGACCTCCCACAGACAGCCCACATATATTAGTGCCACTGCCCCTCTAAGATCTGTACCTAACAGTTTGCTGTTTCATCATATTAGCTTTCAAAGGATACTCCACCAAGCAAATATTGTATAAAGATTATTATAGTACTATGGAGGGTGTGAATACAGGGTGCATTTAGTCACATGTGTTTTTAAAAAAATCATTAAACTATACACTTTAATTTACTATAATAATGTTTATAACACCAGAACACACAACCAATGCCTGGTACTGAATGCTAATAAAGAATTTCAACAGAATTTTTGCATGCTTGTTTTTCGGAGTTAAAAACTACATTACTAAAAGTGCTTGCTGCTAGTTTCTATTTTCCTTGTTGGGACTTCGTGTTCTATTAACAGACTTTTTGTTATTTACCTCAACTTCAATCCATTTTTGTCCTGATAAAACTCTGGAAAAACACAGTAAGTTTTATAAAAGAAACTATATTCAATGTTATTTACTTTGTAAACATATTTATTCCCCATACATAAACAGACACACATTTTCCAAAATGAAAAGACTGCAAATCTGTAAATAAAAAAACAAAGGAACAGAAACCCCAATCTACTAAAGAGCAAGACCTGGAATTTTCTCTTATTTCCTTTTTGATAATGGTACTTTTATCAATTTTATTTTTCATCACATTCTTTTATAAATCTTTGACCAAACTAATCGAAAATGTGCTAGAAACATGGTCAATTTATACAGAGCAAGCTGAATGGGAGGGCAAGTTAAAAACTGAAAAAATTCTGAATTCAACCATTCTGTCTTTCATTGATTATTACTTCCACAATTTCAATGCAATAAATAGTAATAAAACCTTCTTTGCAAACATAGACTTGGGGTAGAAATATTAATCTTCCCTTTAAGATATTCCCTTTCTCTGTTCTGCGTTCAACCTATGACCTTTGTATTTGGAATTAGTAGAGATGATTAATTTTTTTTTAATACAAGAAACTTTCTATCCAAAAAATGAAGTTTTGTTGAAATCAAAGTTTTCTTGGAACATTATCTATTGTCAACTAAGTTGTTGACGGGGAAAAAGTCTGAACAAATCATTTTAACTTTCTCATATTGTTTAGATAACAACAAAATGTTTAAGTTTAATGTGATAAAAATGTTTTGCTTCAGTATTATCATTTCAGTGTTTATATTATTATGTTTCGAGGTTATCAAAACAAAATATTTTGGTGGTTCCAAACTGATTTTGGGGGGAATTTTCATTTTTTGGGAAATTTTAAAGTTTTGGTTTTTCATTCCAATTTTGAACAAAAACAAGTTTTAAAATGTTTTTCTGCAGAATGGAAATTCCAGTTTCTAGCTAGCTTTCAGAATCAGTCACACTGGCTAAAATAACAGAAAGATTCCTTAGTGTGTCTAAATCATCTTTCGATTTTGCCATTTTGTGGTTCAATTTTTGTTGTTGTTCACTAGATCATTGAGACTGCACGTTTGAAACTTCTTTCACAATTTCTTTTTTAACTGTAATACTTCTCTGAAGAGTTCCTAGTTGTGTGAAATGCTTGCTATATTTTATGCAGTCATTTTAAACAGCCATTTTTCAACAAGTCATTCTCAGGCATTTCATCTTCCCTATGACAGCTGTATGCAAAGGCAAACAGTTCTTCCAAGTTAACTGTGAGACTAATGTGTCAATCCTTCCTTTTCAATCAATCAATTATAAAACTGCTGGTGGTTGTGAATACATTTTAGACCTTCCACAATATCCTTTAGGAAAGTGCTAGGTTTTACTTCTTTCTCAACAAGACTTATGTGTGTTGAACGACCATAAGTCACAAGTTTAGGACAACTACCCCTCTGAAGATCTCCCTTTAAGACATTAATTCTGTTTGATATTCAGAGAGGAGGTATCAGACCTATGACATACCTGTGTCATACTGCAGGCTCCATTTTGAATATGGGGTTATTTACTTTCTCAGTACGTCCCTTTACCTTCATGTTGGACTGAAATTCCAACAAAATAGTGGCACAGAGCTGACACTAGAAGGTCATTAAATCTGGATGCTTGGTCGACCACTCAAATTTAACCACTCAAGAACAAAACACTCGCTCCCAACCGGGAAAAATGTTTTTTTTCCAGAGACGTTGCCTTCCAATGAAGACATCTGGTAGGACTCTGGTTACCTGTTGAGAATGACCAGGGAATCACCTGACAGAGGATCTGGAAAGTTATGAAGAGCAGAAACTGCTCTTTTTGCACTTCTCCTTTCAACCATTTTTACCAGCTTAAGATGAGGGAAGCTACCGCAGGAGGTGGATGAGGAGGGGGCGAGGTGGGAGGGACCACGCCCATACAAACACTGATGTTCCTCCAAGGACTTTCAAGGAAAGAGTGAACGAAAGCAAGGGGAAATGGCTGTAGGTTTATTATCTTCATAAAGATCCCTGTATTTCTCATGTGATTAAGTAAAGAGCAATAGCACTGTAGAATGCTAGGTGAAGTGTCTGTGTACGTTATACTCTATATCTACTAAGTACATCCTGAGAAGAAACTCAGAAGGCTCTCACCTTCAGTGGGATTCTGGGAAAGCTACTGGGGTATTTCAAGGTCAGTGCAAGACCCGGCAGCCTACAGGTGGGCTGCAGTGCTCCATTTTTATGAAGAGATAACAGAGTCTTAGTCAACACCCAGGAGATGTGAAAACAGAGGCAGCCCAGCCAGATCTGTAACAACTGGATCTTTGCAGAGGATTTACATTCTCTGAAGATGCATCCCTGGCTCCCTACCATTCTGATCCCAATGTCTTATTTCTCTGGCATCCCTTACCCTAGCTTCCTTCTGACTTATTAGAATAATTTGTTATGCAAGATTACTGTATTTTAAATCCCATATGTGATGAACTTTCACTAAAACTTTCAGTAATGTTCTTGGTTGTTTTGAAATTGGCTCTAAAGTATAACTCCATTATGATGTAAAGTATATGCATAATTCAGATAAACAAAACAACAATATGCTTACCAGTGTGCCAATTTTGCTGACACTTTTGGGGTACGAAAAGATTTATTTCAAGCCCAGTAGTTAGAACATTTCTATTTAAATAGATATTGATAACATATGTCCCAATCTTTTGCCGAGTTCCAATAAACGTCTTTTTTTCCTTCCAGCATAGCAAGTAGATTATGAAAAATGAGAACTAAACAGAGTTTCAATTAGGTTTGGCTAAATATGTTAGAAGCAGATGCCTTCTATAAAATACAGATAATTAGCAGGCTAGCAGGCCACATATCATAAAGAAAAATCTGAGTTTAAATATTCATGTGTACAGCCCATCTGCACATCTTGAAATATCTGTAGATTTCAAACATTTCTGTTGCAATGACAGAGCTAACTTTCTTTAAATGTGATAACTAGGAGGTTCTGCCTTGTGCCCTAATTCTGCAAAATGGAAAAAAAAAATAACTGATCAAAGATTGTGCAGGAATTATGCCCTATTACTTCAAGTAGTATTCATGATGATAGATCAGACTAAATCAGTGATTTCTTGCAGATGGAATCCCAACACTATGAGGTCTTACTAAACATTATTGATAGCATAATGGTTTATTTTTCTCCATTATAAAACACTTACATGCAGCAGTAGCTGAAGCCTGAATTTGAATTATATCAGCTCTTCCTCTTCCATACAGGTAGCTGCTTAAAAAGGTCTAGTCAAAACCATCCCACATGCAAAATCATTTACTTAAATGAGGTCACACCTCGGATGGATATAAGCTAAAATATTTATCGTCAACCAAGTTCCAGTTGGAGGATAATACTGAACACTAGCTAGGGTGAACATGTAAATCACGTAGACTTGACATGGTGAATATGTGACACAGATGTTAGATGCTGTCCTAGTGTAGTTGAAATTAATGTTCCATAATTAATATGAGTAAGGTCTCTAGAAGACCCACCTTTGTTCCTACTTTGAGTTCCTATTTTAATACAATCTATGTGTAAGAAGAAAAACTTTTAATGTGGTGGGACTGAGATCCAAGTTCTAAGCTCTAAGTTTCTTAAATAAATGTGCAGCTATTGAGAGCAGCCTCACTAACTGTTAGCAGCAGTCTGGTCAGCCCCACTGCCAACATTTTGGCTCAACAGTCAAGCAATTCTTTCCCCCAAATCAACCAGAAAAACCAAAAAGAACAAATTTTGTCATAAAGAAGTGTTTCCTCAAAGCACCTCCATTAAAATAATCAATGGAGTACTTAACTGAAATGCTGTATTAGAAAATCAGATTTGATCCTGCAATCTAAGTTTACCAATTCAAAAGATGGGGATGACACTGATTTTTTAGGATTTGTATATAGGGAAAAATTAGTAAAGGCTAAATTATTTCACTGACTGTAGTTTGCCAGCCCAGAAACTGCAGGACTTTCTCTAAATTTATTTTGTATATTAAATTTTGAATCTGAATTTAATTTTTTTAATGTTACAAATGAAAAATCTGAGTAGAGGTGTTTTGGTGCAATGGTTTTGCTAAATTTCTTTTTAAAAAAGACAAGATATTTTTGGTTCTCTCTTCAGATCTAAAAAAAAGACATCCTTATTAAGAGGACAATTCAGAAATGATTAGATTTACCAATAAACATTCCAGAACTAAGCATAAAAAATTCTTGTTATATGTCTGAATTATCAGTTCAATTAAATTAAAAGATTGCTATAGAGTAGGGATATTATATTATTCTTCAGCAATCAGGTCTGTTTGGACATGTGGGAGAGCTGATTAAATTTAAAATAAAAGCTGATAATTAAGTTAAATAATTATCAAGTGATTTCTTTCGCCTTAGAGTATAAATAGTAAACCATTAAATCAATTGAAGCAACTACAGTTAGCATACATTTTCCCCTCAATATTCATTTTGTAGTATTTGAATTCTGATTCTTTACCAAATATTTCATTTGAAAACTGAAAGCAAATTATTCTAATATCTCTCTGACCTTTACAATTAAAATTGCTACTCAAACTATTGAAATCAGATTGTCTAATGCAATTGCACTGCTAAAGCAACCGACACTATACAAATTAAATTAAATGTAATAAGAATAAACATTTGGAGTACATTTCTAGTTAGTTCATTGTAATTTGATTTCAGAGTTTTACCCAGATTTTACTCATTTGGGGATATACTAAACACCTAAAACTACAAAGATTGATCTAGTCTTTCGGTAAGGTGCACTGTGGGAAAAAAAGGGCACTGTGTGTCACAAAGGGTGACCTGCTTCAACAATTCTTTCACAACAGGAATAAGAATATATGTTTGAAACAACATGAAATAATACCAAGTATTATTTCAGCAAAGAGAAAGCTAGATACATTAGCCTAGATTTTTTTTATGACTCATGTTTTATGTACTTCCATTTTTATGTCTCCAACTTGAAAAAATAAACTTAAGGGAGCTGATTTTTAAAGGGCAGAGTGTCAGTACTTAATGAAAATCAGACTCTATTTAAGATATCAAGTTTGTGCAAAAATTGAAGCACCCAAAAAATCACAAGAAAGATTTGAAAATTTAGTCCACCATTTTTGGAGCAAGTTCACATGCATCATATGCTCTTTTACTATAAAGAATCTCATAGCAAAAATAAAACTACAAGGTATTTAAGCAAAAGGTTGGGGGTCTGATGCCCCAAACTGAAAGATCATAATTTGGAATATATTAAGTGAAAACAGCTAAACAAGTGCTAAAGCAGAAATGAAATATCATATTGAAGTATATGAATTGAATAGGTATGCAAACATGGAAAACATGTTGCTAGAACCACTTAAGTTATTTAAAACACTGCACAATTTGATCCAGGGCCCATTCTTCAAACTATGCATTAAGTCAGAGTAAAGGGGCAGAAACTGAAACATGCTAAATTTATAATGGAAGGTGAGGAAATGGAATTCTGAACCCAATACTGGAAGCAGGAATTGAGCTAGGCTAAATTGAGGTACCGCTTTAGGGGTGCATGTACATGTAAGCAAAAGCTGTTGCCCATCGTACTCTTTCTTTATGGTGCCCTTGTGCTTCTGCATGGGCAAGAGAAGTTATCCCTTTGGTAAAATAATTGAATGACTTGACAATTTATAGGGAGAAGGGAACAGAAAGAAAGGGGAGGGCATTCTTGTGAAATATTTACCACTCAAATCCTATTCTATGTTTACCTATAGCCCCAATATTCCTTCACACCAATAATAACTGACGGTTAATATTTTGAAGGGGGTCCTGGGGCATTATTATAGCTTTCTACTATTATTGTTTTGACTAGCTGTTGCCTGTGTGAGTGAAATTATGCTCTGGAGTTTATGCATTTACTGTGTTCTCAAGGTTTCTGTCTAAGGTGCTTGCATGAGAGAAGTATTTTTTTTTTGTTCTAAAAGTCAAAAGAAACAAATAATAAATGCTCATTTTACAAATGATACTTTTTTCTGTTTTGAACAGAATAGGGTGTGTTGGGAGATGGGTAATTCCAGAGAGCTTTTATTATTGCTCACTGGGCCAGGAGGCAGCTGGGAGGAGTTTAAAAAGGCAATGGCAGTAACTGCATCCAAACTGGCAATAAAGGTTGAGTGTGAGGCATAGCATCAAGAAAGGCTGGAATTATACACCAGCACTACCATTCCATTCTATTAAAAAGATGGCACGGGAAACAATCTTCAGTAAAAGTTTGCCCACCCTGGCACAGGATCCTGACATAGGATCTTCTCACTTCTAGATAAGTGGACTGCAAAACAAGTTTTCCCTTTCTGCATCAAAGACTGAGAAAATACATTAGTTTTGTAGACTGCTCTGAAAGTAAGATTTGGGATATTTCATTTCAAGGTGGAGATTAGGAAGTGTGCCTCAGAGTTGGATGTCCCTAAATGTTTTACAGAACGTCATTATTTCAAGTAAATTTGTTGAGCAATCACAGATGTTTGTGCATTTTAGCACAGACACAGCAATACAAACCTTTTCCCAAATTTCTCTACAATTTTTCATGAAGTAGCTGCATTTTGGTGTAATTACACTATAAATTTTCTTTTTAGCACAGAAGTATATTTTTTGGGTTTTGTATTTGCTTAATGGCAAAACTGAAAGTTCACAATTATATTCAATTAAATATGTGTTAGTAATAATCAGTCTGGCAGTTTTGGAAACAAGTACATTCAATACCATTAAATGAAACACCACTCTGAACTTCACTGGCCATTATTAGATGTGCCTTCACTCAAATTCCAACCTCATTAGGAGAATCTATAATTTTAAAAAAGGCCAGAACAGCCTTCTGGCACTTGTAGCAAGGTTAGTTGTCAAAAACTGTTTTCTGAAGAGACTGATTAACATAACTGGATCCTAGCCACCACAGCAAAGGATTAACTAACAGTATAGATGGAAAAAGAGTGACAAAGAGTAGTCAAAATTTCAATGTTTTACTTTCTTGTACTTATTTATTTCCTGCTGTAATGATTCATTATGGTTTTATGACCATTGTTAGTGTTTTGGGACATATTTATATTTAACAGGTTGTCACTAGATGAAGTATAAACAAATAGCTTGTGAAGGAGCCCTCAGCAAGTATGCCATTTTTAACATACCATACCCCGAATATGGAGAGGTCATTCAATGCAGAATCAAACCCCTAGGATGATTTTTTGAATTTACTGTAGAGCATCTCACTAGACTCAGGAGAATTAGTTTAGCAAAGAAACAAATTAATCTAAAATCAGATATGTTGCTTTTAAGATCAGTGTCAGTGTCTTTCCCTTTTCTACTAAGGATTTGATTAATTTATATAGTTAATCTGTCACATTTGTTAAATGGAGATCCTAAAACAACACTGCTGAAAGTAATAGATGTTGCTACTTGACATGGGAATCATAACACAACAAAGCTGACCCTGGCCTTCAGCTACTTTGGAGTAATGCCTGGAAGATGAAACTGTCAAAGTGATTGTGACTGGTGCTCATCTTCAAGGAGCTAGATAGTAAATTTCCATTCTGTCCTCTGTCCCACTAAAAATATGGGAAATGGAGAGGAAGCAAAAAAGATATACACAAATTCTAGAAGAAAAAGGCTATTAATTTTGGAATTAAGTAAAGCATTCTTAACCCCTACCCTGCATGTAAACTCATGAAATAGAATGTGACTAATTTTAAATACTACATATTTTGATACAGAATAAAACAAAGAATAAAGTCAGACTGAAGCCTCCATATGTCCAAAAAATTATATATAGATTACAAAACTAAATTTACTCCCCTCTGGTTTTCTAAAATGAAGCATAATTAATAGGTTGAACACAAAACACTAACGATAGACCATTAAGATTTCTAACTTAAATACATACTCCTTTGCTACAAGCAGCAGTGAAAATGAATTAATTAATATTGACCTCTCCTCATTTCAGCAATATCTGTTAAATTGCTTAGGCACTGGTCATAATATTTTGTACATGAATTGCAGAATGATTTTTAAAGTTAAAGAAAACAAGAGATTGAAATTTCATGAGTCAAATTTTCAAAATGCCTGTGCTTCCGTTCTGGAAGGGGAACAAAATCTAATTTTTGCATATGCAAATTTGTCACCTATGAATGCTAATAGAGATTGTGTGCACAATGGATCAATTAGCCTGAACAATAAACAAAAAATGAATTAACTCTGTTCCTTATAGCACAATTTCATTTTACATTGAAACAGACATCATTTGAAGAAATCAAAATAGTTAAAACTTCTAAGGCATCTTTTTGCACTCTGAGAATATTTGGGAAGTGCCTGTCTGATCTATCTTATCAATAGAGACAAGTCAGTATTGAAAATGTGCTTCTCACTGCTTCCTGAATAAATTCAAAACAAGACAAATGAGACCTGTCAATACTGTAGAAGTCTGTAAGTCTACACCCCAGCCCCACACAAGGCCAAACAGCAGACAAAGACAAGATCTACAGTAGTATTGAGGGCCTGTAGTGTAATATGACTGAGCTTGTCACTGGGTAGATGTGGAGGATGTACAGTGACTGTGGAGGAACAGTCATAAGAGTAGGGATTTATCATGACTCAGTATGAGCCTTTAAAAATTAAGATAAGCAAAATTCATCTTTTCTTTCTAATCACTAATCTAAAAAACAGTGCTTACAAAAAAGTTTACTGGATCTAAAAGCATTTATATTGATCTAATAAAAATGTTTCCAGCCCTGGTAGATAAGAAGAAAGCAGACTTTAAAACCACGCTATTCTTATCTTACTTCCCTCCACACACACCCCACCCCACACACTATGACATAACTTTAGCTGCCACTATATCAAAAATCACTATAATTAGGATTAATGTCTGTCATTTAAAAGCTGGGTTTCAAGCTCTAAGATGATAAACATCTACATAACTGATTTCTATCCCTAGGAGTTCTCTAAGTACTAATCACTAAACCATGTCATAAATGAAAATAATAGGATTAAAACAAGCCTGGAATCAGAATAATGCTTTATGATCTAATATCTTGCTAATTGCCTGGTCCAAAATGAAAAATTACCTACAGGAACTTCAGCTGTCTAATGCTATGTGGCATGCACTTAAAGCCCTGAGAGTTCTCAAGCATTACATTTTGATCCAACTGAACTTTACTGCCACAGATCCAGGATTAAAAATTTTAAGTCCTGGACCTCATACCAATGTAATTTCTGTTCACTCTTGATATACATCTGAATTTCCAAATGATTACCTGCACTAAACTACCAAACCATCACTGACAAAACTAGTTCAGATCTAACACACATATTTCTGAAAAAAACACTGACTGCTGTGCTTCTTCCAAAGGACAACAGCATCAAGATAATTTCCAAATAAATCATTTCATCAATAGAAACATTCTTGACAGAATTCAGAACTTAGACATGCAAAACAAAGCTATCAGCACCATGAAACACAGGAGTCACTTTTATTAGCAATGAAAGTTACTAAAAATCATTTTCTGAGTTCAGGTATTGCCTAAGTACCGGATTACCCCTCTGACGGGCTGACTTGTTATAACATACCCTAGGTCACACCTAAGATTAAGTTCTAACAATTTCACAACACTGAAACATTTAGTATACATTCCCTTATATAGCATTTTGGCATATGTTTCTTTTTTAATTAAGGAAATTGTGAAAGGCCAGGGGGGCATATCAAATGTCTTCCAGTTAGTAACGCCTGAACCACTTAGGGTCTTATATATGTTATGGACACTTTGTAAATCTTGTTTATTCTAGGTAACCTTTACATTGTCTTTTACAGAAGCTGTCGGGAATCAGAGTTATTTACATAAATGAAGTGAGCAACAGATGGGGGAAAATATATCCAAAGTGAAGACATTACCCTCAAAGTCTAAAACAACAATATGCCATACAACATATCCTGAAGACAAACCTGACAAATAAGGGTCAACAAATAAACGCAGCAGCCTTCCTGCTGTCCATCATGAATTCATTTGCAGGTAGGTGGTCAAAAGCGCTAACCCATTCAGACATGAAAGCTAAAAATCTCACATATATTGGACATGAATCCACAGTACGTTCATTGTGCTCAACATGACCAGACCTCCTTATATTAGAGATAAAACAAAGGCCATGATTTGCCATTAATATCATACAAACAAATTTTACTAAGGTGAAATGAAGGCTGCAGACATATAAATGGTTTTAATGAATGGTGACTTTTAAAAACATTATAGATAACAAACCAAAGTGTTAGAAACCCAGGAAGAGCAGTTAATGTTTTACTTCTTGAACAATGCATGCAAAGTTCGTTTGCCCCACAAGCATACTACTCTTCCATCCTCCGTTTGCATACAATCAAAAATGTGCACCAGAGAACAGTGGTTTGATAATTTAATTCATACATGCATATCTCCAAAACTAAGCGTGATAATTGATTACATTAACTTATGCACTTTTTATGCAAATACTCCAATATAAGCCCATGCCATGATAAAGTTTGTATATGGGGACATGCTTGCTCTGTGTCCAGTGACAACTAGCTGACACATGAATTTACATGACCTAGTCCTGTGACTTATCTGCAAGAAAGAGGGTTAGAGGTTGAGGTTTCAAGGCTGACTAGAGGATTTAGACACAACTCCCTTTACAATTTATCAACCTTGAATTTTTTAAAAAAGAAAGAATGAAATTTAGATCTTCAGCAACCATTTGACATGCCATACTAACTTCACTGAAATGACTAAGCCAATAAACGAGGCCTTTCTTTTTTCCTAAAAAGTACAAAACAAGTTAGAATACTTTCTAAACACCTCCCTTTTTGGTAAGGGGAGGGGTCATAGGACACAATTTAAGAACTCTGTGCATGTGCCATATTAAAATTCATGAATATTTACTACTTAAAAATGTAATAGCTCTTTTGTATGAAAAATATTAGAATGGTTACATAAACTGTTTATTATATAAAATGTGATCAACATTAAAATATGATAGCAAAGATAACTTAGGTAACGTCACTTCATTTTCTCTCTCTCTCTCTCTCTCACATACACACACATACACACACACACACACACACACACACACACTATATCTAAAAAGAAAATTTTATTTTCACTCATTCAACTAAGTCAACAATAGCCTAGCAGTGTTGTCCCTTATGGAGCAAGTTATAATCTAGTCCAGGGATCAGCAGCCTTTCAGAAGTGGTGTGCCAAGTCTTCATTTATTCACTCTAATTTAAGGTTTTGTGTGCCAGTAATATATTTTAATGTTTTTAGGAGGTCTCTCTCTATAAGGCTATGATACCTTATATACCTTAAATACCTAAACTATTGTTATACCTAAAGAAAATAAGGTTTTTTAAATGTTTAAGAAGCTTCATTTAAAATTAAATTAAAATGCAGATCTTATCTGTAAGTGTGATCCTTGTCCTTGCTGAGTTTTCCCCTCTTGCCCCTATCTGCAGCCTTCACTGCACCAGGCTGGGGCCAGTGGGTGCCCCAAGCTGGGGCCAGCTGGTGGCGGGAACTGCAGACCACCAGGCCGAGGCCAGAAGCAGGGACCAGGACTGGCTGCCAGAACCCCAGACCAGCAGCAGGCTGAGCAGGGCTTGTAGCCGAAACCCCAGCTAGCAAGGGACCAACGGCCGGAATCCCATACCAGCAGCAGGTTGGATGTGGCCGAGGGCCAGAACCTCAGACCAGCAGCAGGCTGAGCTGCTCAGCCCGCTGCCTGTCTGTGGTTCCATCTGCCAGCTCCTGCCACCCGGGGTCCCAGCCACCGGCCCCACTCAGCTCGCTGTCGGCCTTGGGTTCCATTCATCCAGGCAGGCAGGCAGCAGGCTGAACGGGGTCGGCAGCTGGGACCCCGGCTGGCAGCAGAGTGCCACTAAATGCCACCTGCATGCCGCAGGTTGCCGACCCCTGATCTAGTCAGAGCATGTGATCAGGAATCACAATCACATGGAATGAAAATACTACAGGTTTAGTTTGCTAGCGGCTGACCACAAACCCCGCTCTGATTATAGGAATTTGTAATCTTGTACTTGAAATTGAATAAAATAACCCACTTTTCCTAAGGCAGAGGTCCCCCAAAGTGTGGGGCATACCCCCACAGGAGACATGGAGGAACAGCCTGGGGGGAGTGGTGGGGCCTGGGCGAGCCCCCATCAGGGTGGAGAGGGAGCATCACCCTGCTCTTCCGCAGCCACAGCTCTACTCCAGTCCCACCCTGGAGTGTCCTGGCTGCTGGCCCTGCATGTAGACCCATCCCCAGCCTTGCAGCTCCATTCCCAGACCAGGGCAAAGACTGGGGGGAAAGGCCAGGAGAGGAGCTCCACCTGGCTCCAGGGCCCAGCTGCAGCTCTGGTTCCAGCCCCAGCCGCAGCCCCAATCTCCTTATCCCTGTTCACATCTCTTTCCCCCACAGAGCTGTGGCTCTGCTCCTGGCCCCTGGGGAGGGTGGGTGCAACCCTCAAAAATTTGGGGACCACTGTCCTAGAGAGTTGCTCCCTCCCCATGAAATCCCAGCACTCCTCACTTGCTATTGTTGCTGTGAAGGCTTGATAGTCACCTCCTGCTTCAACTGATCCCTAGGATTGTTAGGGAGGACCAACTGGATGTTACCTTACCCTTTGATTTCAGGGGTTGCCAGGCACAGCCAATACTTTTCTCAAATTTTAATGGTTTTCTGAAGGGCCAGGAGGTAGCATAGTAGAGGGAAAGAGATAAGGAAATGTTCTTTTTGCTGCTACATTCAGCTCTACAAAGGGTCCGTAGCTACTTCCCTAGGGCTTACAGGTCCTGACCTGCCCGCAGTAAAGTTGACAGTTTTGGTTGGATGTATTCCTGGAGGTTTCATCACATGACAATCTTTAGACTCCAGGACAATCCTGGAAGGTTGGTAATCCTAGCCCTCAACTCTAGTGCAGGTTCTATACCGGACTAAGGAGAGCATGTTGGGGAAAGGGTAAGAGGACAATCAGCTCATCTCCTGGCACTCCAGTAGACTTTCAGGCCTGGGAAGTTATGGTGCAAGCAGCTTTTAAAGGAGGGAGGAGAATTCAGTTCTCAGCCTATATTCATAAAATAATAGTTTTAATTGGTATACATTTTTCCTGTCTTATTTAAAAACAAACAGAAACAAAAAGAAAAATGAAAAAGAAAATCCTACCCTCTTACCAGCAGTTTCTCAACACAAAGCTTCCCTAGTAAGGATATTTGGCTTCTTTTATAGCCCTACTGCTATTGGATGGATTGCCCTCTCCCTGTGCATTCTGTTAAAACAAGGAGCAAACAAGGCTTCCTGGGTCCTAAAGTACAGTACCTCTCCAAGGGCTGGGGCCCCCAGGGGACCACAAGCAGGTTTCAGGGGGTCCATTAAGCAGGGCCAGTGTTAGATTCACTAGAGCTCAGGGCAGAAAGCCAAAGCCAAGCTGTGAAGAGCTGAAGCCCAGAGTCCTAAGCTCTGCCACCTGCAGCTGAAGTTGAAGCCTTAAAAATTAGCAACCTAGTTTTGTGGGGCCTGCTGTGGTATGGGGTCCCAGGCAATTGCCCTACTTGCTATCCCCTAACGCCGGCCCTGGCTTTTATATGCAGAAAACCAGTTGTGGCGACATATGTGGGCCATGGAGTTTTTCTAATAATATTGGTAGGGCCCTAGAAAGAAAAAGGTTGAGAAATCTTGCTAGAGAATTCATCTCAGCTTTGCATGGCAACACCTTCCCTTCAGGGAAAACCTACACAGTGGTATGATTTACTTTAGGAAAAACTTAAAATCTCCAACGCCTCAAGAGGCAACAAAAAAGGGAAAATGCCACTGACACTCCAGAAAACAGCTGCAAATGGTCACCTTTTGTATAAATGCATGGGCTTATAGTTGGGTGATGTGCAGGTGCACTACCCAACAGAACATACCTAGATATGACCATCTAGTCAGAATTTAACCCTAAGCACCCAGGGGTGCTGAGACTTGGGATGAGGGGACAGATACTTTTGACACTTTTGACAGTGTGAGGCTGTTCAACCTGGGTTTGCATAGTTCTCCTATAACCTGTGAATTTTCTCTGCTCCCATTTACAAAACAATGAACTTTTAATCCAATATTGGCTCCAGGAGGTTCTGGTATCCGTGGGATCCTTGTCCCAGCTACACTAGGACCTTCTAAAAACTACTTCTGATTGTGGCTTTGGGCAAGGCAAAGTCACTCTCCCTCAGTTTCTTGTCAGCAAAATAGAAATATTACCTACTTATTTCTTCAGCAACAGGGAACTGTGAGACTCAATCACGACTAACATTTGTAAAGTGCTTTGAAGATTGTAATTACTGGGTTTAAAGTATTTTCACTTTAGAGAGTACTAATGAATCTATAATTTCTCAAACTAAAATTAGAAAATCATTTTTTCAGATGGAGATTTGAAATATCCCAGAGGTTAGGCATTTCAGGCTATGGATGCAACCCATTAAGGTTGTAATGATGTATATTTTGCCTTTTGACGTAGCAGTATATCTAGTTGGCTTCTTATACTTCTCCAAGCACTGGTGATGTTAGTATTACCACACTGAAAAGGTTTCAGGGAAATTCATTATCTGAAATAAGTTTCAGTAATGAAATCCTAGACTTCCATAGCTAACAGCTATGTTGCCAAGTCTCATGATTTTGTTATAAGTTTCATAAGTATTATTTTCCTTAAAGCCCCAGCTCCTGAAGTCAAAGGGATATGTGATGATTTCAGCCTTCATTCTTAAAGAAAAAGTAATTTTCTAGCCCTCTTGGCTATGGAGAAAGCTTCAAAATGAGACTCCAGTGCACCCTAAAGGCTCAAAAAGCAGAAGGCAAATAAAAAGAAGAAATATATTATTTTTACATAATCTCATTATTTTAAAACCAATCTTGTAATTTTTGGTAAGCCTGACTCAGGATTTTTGAACAATTGGCATTGGCAGTCCTATAGCTTTGAAGAGCTGCATGAAAGAACTGAGTTAATTACCTTGGTTACATAGTGAATTGCCCTATTCCAAGTGGGGGAGGGGAATCATTTTTCTTTTTTCCCCTTCTACTTCTTTTTTTAAAAAAATGAGCAAAACTGTACTGTCCTCAGCCCTCTAATAATCTTTCTGGTCTTCAATTGATACAGTCACTATTTTGGTTGGGATTCCAGGTTTAGTGCTCCAGAGAGGGTGATCTTTTTCTATTGATAATTGCTGAAGTTATTGCAGAAAATTGAGGTAACTGAAGGTTAATTTGGGGAGGATTTCAATATCTGGTGAAAGAGCTGTGAATTTATGTCTGAATCATATCAAAGTCCCAGAGAGACTATAAAAGTAATTTGCAGGATTAATAAAGACTGTGCTTCTGGCGTTCTGGTAGGAGAACTTGAATTATGGTCCCGGATTTTTATAGGATTCATTTTAGACATCCCTAGACCAATGTGCACTCGCACTCCTAAAATATTGCTATTCTTTTCAAAACTATAGGAACATAATGATCCCCTCAACCTAGTGAACCCTCCCCTGGACAATACACACAATTTCTTGCTGAAAGACTAACCAGACTATATGTTATATTAAATAATCAACCTATGTGATTGTGGAGAACATGGGAAATTTCTGTTTTATTTCTATTAAAACTATGTGAGTGAGTTTACCCAAGCACTTTTTGTATTGTAACTTATTTGGTTTCAAGGGATTAACTACTTTCTTGAGACATCTTTCCCAAAAAACTCACTGAATGTTGGACACACAGATATGTCTAGGTTGATATAAATGAACTATCGAGAACTTCCAAAAGGTGAAGAGAGCTACCTTGGAAATACAATGGAGAACAATGATCACACTACAAATTTCTAACTGCTGTTGGTGAAGGGGACTTTTTAGCTATAGACTGACAATTATGTGTCTAATTACAACTCCTCCCACTACCTAAACCCAAGAAGGGGAGGAACGTGCATGTGAAAACAGCACAACTGCAACAGGACACAAAGGACTCGTGTCAAGAGACTGGCATAAGAAAATTCCTTACTCAAGAAAAGGGAGGAATCCACTCTGGAATGGTTGGGCAGGACCAGGGAGGCTAGCTGCAGGCAGGAGTCTGCATTGCATGCCAGTGCAAAGATGGATCTTCATAACCCAGAAAAGGAAGCTGGCAAGTATGGGAAAAGCTGTGCGTTTAGGGTTTTCTTTACATTTTAACTCAGTATCCCTGAACACTGTATTCGGCCTGTTTGATAACTTGTTTGGTCACTGAAAACTCTGCTGGCTGCATAGCTCTCAAGGTGAGAAGTTTCCAACAGAGGTCCAACTCATTTGAGCCTGCTAATGGAACCAAATGTTATGTTGAAGCCAGGGACCCAGTCTCAAAGTAGTGGAGTCTGAGGGCTCTTCCCTGAGAAAAATGGAGGCTTATCACTAAGAAGTGTACACTCTCAGACAAAAAAATGTATTAAGGTTAAAAGCATATCATGACAATGGTCAATATCATTTTTAATCTTAAATAGCTTTATTACTTCTAATATGCAAGTTTTAAGGACTTAAGGTGCAGGCAGAAGCATCAGAATGTGAATTGGTGTTGTAATGGCATTATTCCACTGAAGGCTAAGTAGGCATAAGAGTAACAAAATTGTTTGGGAGTAACATAAAAGGTCCATTCCTCAAACCTATCTACACACAAATCACTGATACCAATGGGGGTTCTACATTTTCCTGTCACAGATGCAGAGGACTTGTTGGTTTCAATAAAAATATTTACCTTGGGTCTGATATCACATCAGGAAAGAATCTAATTGAATTTGAACTAGCTATAGCAGAAGGACTTGAAATGATTATATTTTTATTTAATTTATCTTTGGGTCTAAGAGAAACTCAGCACCAAGGACACCAAAACTTCTGATGGGTGTCCTTTAACATCCCACAAGAACACGAGAGATCAAGGCTATGCTGTATTTTAACATTATGTTTAAATTAACAGTT
Source organism: Dermatemys mawii (assembly GCA_007922305.1). Taxonomy (NCBI): domain Eukaryota; kingdom Metazoa; phylum Chordata; order Testudines; family Dermatemydidae; genus Dermatemys; species Dermatemys mawii. The sequence goes on from ML677379.1 coordinate 5,167,377, forward strand.
TGCCCTTTAATGTTAAGAAGCCATTTTGAGGGAGAAACAGGCAGGAAATGAGTGAGCAAAAGTTCAAACTAAATATTATAGTTAAAAAAACGAACTAAAAATACAAAATTTCAGGCAAGGACTTCCTAAAATCAGTCAATTGCTTCAATACTTTACAGCAGCTGAAGATCTTTAAAGTAGTTGGAGTAAAGGACTATGAAATGGCAGTGGGGATGAGTCATGACTTGGTGCTCCCACAGCATTTTTTGACCATATTAAGTACTCCTACCAGCACGTGACACATTTGTGTTCAAAACACTGGTTACAATTCATGAAATTACAGTGTTGTTAGAAAAAAACGGCTACATTCACAATAAGTTCAGCTGACATTTTTGATAACCACTGTGAAATTGTATCACCTCTGCACCAAAACCTAGTTTTCTCACTCTACACTAAACTAGGTGTGAAAGACCAAAAGGAAAGGAAAAATTCTACTCAAATAAACTTGCAATTATTTACAATAAGGTGCAACATCTACTTACTGCTAAATGACAGGCCTGTAACAATTAAACAAACCTGGACACAGTGTAGGATAAGAAAAGAAGTACTCATCAAGAATTACCATTACAATGTTTTTAAAATACACACACTTTCAGTACAATATGCAACCTAACTAATCACTACAATTAAAGAGCCTATATGCTGCCCTGGTTGCTAGGTCCTGGTCTAATTTTGGCTCCACACCGCGTTTTCTGATTGGGACTCGGTCTGCAAGGCCCAAGATTCAGCATGTTACATCCTCCCTCCTCAAACTCCTCTGATGCACAAACTACTGGGGGGTGACATGGGAAGAGAATAAATACACTAGAGTGGATATACATGTGGAGAATTTAGGGAATAGTAGATGGAGGGAAAATGTGCACCAGAGAGGTGACTCTAATAATTATTTTAAAATATGAACAAGTTGTTAACTAGTTTCTGACAGAACATATTGCAAAACTACTACTTTTAATGATTTATGTAGGAAAGCTTAATTCGAATCCAAAAGATGGACACACAGAAAAGCAGTATTTCTTTAGGTTTCAAGGAGAGACTGCCAAAATACAAGTGGAGCCCACTACAGATTCCCCCTGGAAAAATACAGGATGAGTCACCAAAGATGCAGACAGTGATTTTCAAAGGTGTTTGTAAGAGTCTGGTGCCAAACTCTGTTATACTATACAAAGCACACGAAATCTTTTATAAGGGAGAAGGCAGCATGCCATATTTATTGAGAATACAACAGTTAGCATATGCATTCAAATTACACAACACACACAATTCCTGCAGACGGTCTTTATAGTTACCAGTCTGTCGCTCGAGTCAATCAAATGGCCAGGTAGATTAAGCACAAGTGAGGAGCTGGGCTCTGTCAGTCGCAATCTGATACTTCAAGGCTTTTCAGGACGGAACCCAGAGTTTCATGGCAAAACACCCCATCTTTATAGTTGTAAATTCCCATTTGAGTCCATGCATTTTGCATTGTCATCCTGTAATCATTAGTCCTTAAGTGATGTTAATCTTGGGGTTTTCCACTGTTATCATTTGATGGTTATTGTTGGACTTCCGAACGCAAGACAACAAATAGAAGATAACGATGGGGAGTGCCTGTCTCACCTCTGAGGTCGTCAGTGCTGCTAACATATTTAGTATCTGATACAACAGATGTTTTTTGATTGTTTTCAAATCTTTCTTCTCTCCTCTTTTCTTGACTTTAACAATGGCCTTCACACCTTATCTTTTCGTGATGCACGCAATCCTCATTTATACAGTCTTTTATAGAGATCTTCAGAGTTATACAAACAGCATTATTTTATACTGAGCAGAATACATTGTAAATCAAGCCTTGTTAAAATTTATAACTAAAACAATTGACATTGGGGCTTCAGGCTCTCAACTAATTAACATAGACAATACAATATCCTGTTGTTTTACTCACTAAACCTTAAAACAAAGAAATGACTAGAGGGAAGTTTATAATGTATACAGGAAACAAGACCTCATCTTTTATAACACAACTTATCCTAAAACAAAGGGTGACCATAATTAGACAGAAGGACTGTTCTGGAATACATTTGGTACATACTACATTATGACCTTTAATACAAATATTAAATTCTAACCCTACAACTCCCATTAAGTAAATGGGAGCTGGGCACACAACACCTTTAAAAATCTCAGCTGTGCGACACTGGGTCTTTGTCAAGCTCAAAAGGTCTAAAACTGTAAAAGAAGAAAAATATCACCTATAATAGTCTACTTTACATTAACTTGTTAATCCAGCTATGAGCTATGTGAATGCTGAAACCAACAAAAAGACATTGTACAGTACACGTTACTTTTTTGCCACTTAAACATGTCAACCCCAAAAACATCTTGTCCTGACTGAAGTAAGGCATTTCCCACTTTCAGTGGTGCTGGTAGCTGTATGCACATTATGACCAGTGCTTGCCATTGGCAGGTACTAAGCAAGGAAGGGCAGTGGTTTCAGCTGCTTCTGGGCATGGTCGGTGGCTGCAGGAGTGCTCTGGGATGAGGAGTGACATTGCACCTGGACGGGATGGGCTGGCAATAGCGGCTGAGCCTGGCACAGATTCCTCAGGCAAAGCACTGGGGCCAGCAGTTGCAGCAGGGAAGGCTCCACAGAGATTGGCAGTGAGAAACTGTGTCCCACTTGAAATGTTGAGAGGCATACCACCATGTTTATCTTTTAATGGACAGAGATAAAAGATCTGCAGATTAGCCTCAATCCCAATTAGATTTAATTTCTTGATCCTTTAATGTCCAGTAACTGTTTCCTATTATAGGTGCTCATTTTGTTCTTGTATTGGCTGCTTTTCTGGCATTGTCTAGTACATTATGCCTCACCCAATGCCAGAGGTGGGCACACTATGCACTGTGGACCACATCCAGCCTGTGGGACAATACTGCCTAGTCCTGAGCTCTCGGCTGGGGAGACTATCCCCGGCCCCTCCCCTGTTGTCCCTCCTACCTCAGGCAGTGCAGCAGTGTGGCTGGCTCCATCCAGGCAGCGCATCTGCCAAACATGCTGCTCTGAGTGGCATGGCAAGCGGGCGGGGAACACAAAGGTTAGATAAGGGGCAGGGAGTTTTGGGGGGAAATCATGGGACGGGGAGCAGAGGACAATTGGATGGGGTGGAGGTTCTGGGGTGGGGTTGGATAGGCATGGGAATGCTGCGGGGGGCTGTCAGAGGGCAGGGGTGTGGATAGGGAGCAGGGCAGTCAGGGGACAGGGAGCAGGGGGGTTGGATAAGGGGTGGCGTCCCAGAGGGGAGTTAGGAGCTGGGGAGTCCCAGGAGGGGGCGGTCAGGAGACAAAGAGCAAGTGGGGTTGGATGCGTTGGGAGTTCTGAGGGGGGCAGGAAGTGGAATGGGCAGATAGGAGGTGGGGGCCAGGCTGTTGAGGAGGCGCAGCCTTCCTACCCGGCCTTCCATACAGTTTTCGAACCACAGTGTGGCCCTCAAGCCAAAAAGTTTGCCTACCCCTGCCAATGCCCTCCAAACCAGTCACTGCTAATATACATATATTCTTAGATGTGTACATCAATAATGGATATAAAATAACTAAATATGGGAACATGGGTACAAGGCTAGATTTGTCAAAAGGAGCCTTGCTATGGAAATACAGAAAAGAACTGAACTGTTACAGTCTCATGACGTATATAAAGTCATCTTCAGTGTAGTCATTTGATACAGTGGTGACCATTTTTAAACAGTCAACATTTCCAAATAGATGCTACAGTTATCACAGTCATTTCTAAAAGAATGCAGTGTTGTATCTTAGATACCACTGCGTAGCAAGTTGTTAAATATTGACTTTTTTTTAAAATGACACTGGTGGTGCTGTAGCTAAATTACATGCTCTGGCATCTGACAGCCCCCTATGCTGGACTGTGGGATACAGACACTATACCAGGGGAAGATATATCTCTCTTTCCTCTCCCCATCATGCAGAGAAAAGGAATTCTCAGCTGTGGAGATCTGGCCAGTTTCTGGTTCCTTTGCATTGCCAAAGTGCCAAAAGACATCAGAGAAAAATTAAATCTGGTCCCTACTTTCTGAACCACTCTCTTGTATTAACATGCTAGTTAAAAAAAAAGAAGTAAAGAAAAGAAGACCTGTGCATCAGATTGTGTAACTAGACTATGTACTTTCACAACTGCACAGTCAAACATTGCATGTGTGTCACTGAATGCATCACATTTAATTAAAGCTCACAAGATAGGGAGGTTGCGGAATCTCAGTTCTTAGAGGTTTTTAAGACCTGGCTTGACAAAGCCCTGATGATTTAGTTGGGTTTGGTCCTGCTTTGAGCAGGGGGTTGGACTAGATCACTGTCTGAGGTCTCTTCCAAACTTAATCTATGATTCCATGATCAAGGACTGGGAGCACTTAAATGTACAATGGCCATCCAAGGATCATGGTGGATTCTCCACCGGTGAAAATATTGAAAGGATGATTGGATGTTTCTTTAAAAAAGATATTTTCTAGAAATTATTTTGAAAATCTATGTCCTTTGTTGTCCAGGAAGTCAGATTGGATGAACACAATTGTCCCCCTTTCTGGTCATGGAATCTATGAATGTATGAAAAAAGAAAAACATTGCACCTAAACATCAGCAGACAAGCTGGTAGCTCAGTAGATCTCTTCTGACACCATCTTTATAGGTGCTGAATGGAGGGAGTTGGTAGAGAGTAAGGCTAAGCAAAAAAAAAAATTAGGGAAAAATTGCAGCCAATTTCCCACACACGGTCATGCATACATTTTTTACAGTCTGGCAATTTTCCATCAATTCTAATGTATACATTTACAATGTGAAGATTATTGGAAAGCAAATCCAACAAAAGATTATGTTTTATTGCAAGTGTCTTTTTAGATGAGAAATTACATCCTCTCTTTCCCCAACCATCCTTTATTTATATATTAAAATACTCTAAGTGCAATATTATAGCAATGTGAAAGTGCTCAAGAATGACACTGGCATTTAAGAGGTTACTGTACTGTAGTATTTGATAAGCCATATACAGACAACATATGATTTTTTTCTCTGGCACTTATTCCCCCTTCAAAAATGTAAATAGCTATTTTAGGAAACTAATAATTATAATACTAATAAATGAAAATGCACTCTAAAAATTATTCTTGTGATCTCTTATTTTTAAACTAGGGTATCAATCCATTTATACACCCTCCTGGGACTTTGTTACTTGTAGAAAATGCATGAAACCGCATGTTAAAGCTAAAAGTCTGTCCTCTTAATTATTTCAATTTACAATAATAGGCTGGCTCTTGAAAATATTCATATGAGTAGTCCATGCCCATATGTGCATCCATAGATAAAGGCTGTCAGGACCAGGCCCACACAAATAATAAAAGAATATTAAAAATACTCATGTGTACCCCTTTGGTGTCTCTTTTAAAGATAAGGCACTTTATAAAAATGGGTAATGGTCATCGTTTTGTAGATGGAGAAGCCAGATGTTGAGGCATCAAAAGGACTGCACACTTTAATAGCAGGTAGAAACTGAAGCAATATATTAAATTATATAATCTAGAATGTACAAGCAATCTTATTATTCCATTTGGTTATATGACACCTATTACTAGAAAACACAGCCTTTTTCAGCAGTTTACATCATTTTGCCACAATTTATACATGTTAAAGCAATGTTTCTGCATGGAGATATAAGGATTGTCATTGTGAGTATTTATCAATATTTGCCATTATCTGGTATGATATAATTTTAAACCAAAGATGTCATTTGTAATATATACTATATTAGGCTAACAAGAGTACCAGAAAGGTAATTTCATAGCCAAATTCAAGCTACAGAATTTTCAGGTTACTATATACGATTTATTGGGAAATTTAAGATCAAGTAAAGTTTTTCAGCCTGAATATCATTTCCTGTTACAATTTGTATTGAATCTTTTGTTATCCTACTGAAATAAAAAAAACCATTTAGTTGTCTCTTGTAGCATGGGCAATAAAAAAAAACAGAGTAGATGAAATACTCTGAATTTAGTGGCAATCTAAAAAAGAAATAAAAGAGTGAAGAGGGAAGAATATTATAAAACTAAAACAAAAATCAGAAATATCTGTAGTGATACTTCCATAACACATATGGGTGGTAGTATAAGGGATTTTCCCCTACCAATCCTTTTAAATGTTCATCCCATCATGAAAATAATTATGAAAAATGATGGTTCAATAAGCCACATTCAGCAAGCTACCCATAAAATAAAAATAATATAAAAATAAAAATAGAAGGAACTGGGCTCAGAATGAAAAAGCTTTCCTTAGGGTATAAATCTTGTATATAACCAAGAAAAATGTTGTGTTAAAAAGAAAACAGGCTGATACTTCAAAATCCTTGTTATTTGTTCAAGTCTCTCTTACTTCTGACGCAAGTGTTTAGATCTGCTGAGTCATTTTATGCAAGTCATTTTGATTGGAACAAAACTGGTTTTTAGCACTTTCGGCCTTGAACTGTTTACATATGTAAAGATAAAGTATTTTTTAAACAGAGGACCATTTTCTTTTAAATAATAATGTATCCGTGATATAACCCAGTATAAGGTCCCTGGTGAAAATATCCAAGTATGATTTTAATAGAATCAAAGAATATCAGGGTTGGAAGGGATCTCAGGAGGTCATCGAGTCCTACCCCCTGCTCAAAGCAGGACCAATCCCCAACTAAATCATCCCAGCCAGGGCTTTGCCAAGCCTGACCTTAAAAACCTCTAAGGAAGGAGGTTCAGCCACCTCCCTAGGTAACCTTTTCCAGTGCTTCACCACCCTCCTAGTGAAAACATTTTTTTTAATATCCAACCTAATCCTATCTCTCCGCAACTTGAGACTATTACTTCTTGTTCTGTCATCTGCCACCACTGAGAACAGTCTAGATCCATCCTCTTTGGAACCTTCTTTCAGCTCTTAAACCCCCCTCATTCTTCTCTTCCGCAGACTAAACAATCCCAGTTCCCTCAGCCTCTCCCATAAGTCATGCGCTCCAGCCCTCTAGTCATTTTTGTTGCTCTCCGCGGAACTCTTTCCAATTTATCCACATCTTTCTTGTAGTTTTTTATGCTTTATACGCTAAGTTATTTACGCTTTATACACTAAATAACAGCACTGAGCATGAGTGTATTTGGGGCTTGCAATATTTGTATAGTTTTGGTTTTGATAGAAAAGGTAGAGATATTGTTTGTATAGTACCTTTATTCTTTTAAAATCTGGTTCTCTATATGTAAATTAAGCTCTTAAATGGTGTAACAATAGGCCATAAAAATTCACCAGAATGTTACTTTTCAAATACTAAATTTGAGAGGTAGGTAATTTAATAAAATCAAAGTCTGCAAACATTGGATAAAACTGGCTCTCATCTCTCCCAGTGTCTGTCTGCATGCTGACATTTTCTCTTTGATGTCCCATTGGCAGATGGGACACCTTTCTCTCAAACATATTCAAATAGCTCTGTTGGTTACATTATCTACTGTCTCATGCAGGATTAAAGAAATCAAGAAGCAAACACTGAAAGCTCGTTGCACAGCATGATGAACTGGGAAATATCTGTATTATTTTTAATGAAAAATGGTACATGCCTTTGCATATTTGTCTATCGCATGTTACTTTCCAAGCAGGAAAGGCAAAATAATGGCCTAAATAAGGAACATACCAACAAACACTCAAACTCAGGAAGCAGGTTTATACATATGAAATAGATTTAGAACATGATCCCTAAATCAAATGTCTGCTGAAGATAGTGGGGGGAGAGGGAGAAGTTAGGAAGCTTACAAAAAGCAATGATTAATCAGCTATTCAATCATTTGTAATTCAGAATGGGAACCTTTCCAGATTGGTTCACAAAGTATGGCTACAACTTCAGAGAAGCATGTAACAAATCTTCTCAATATCTGACTTTTCAGGACTGTTTATTCCACAGTAGTCAGTTTTATGTGACAAAGCAATTGTGCTGATAAAAACACAAGATTTGTGATACAAGAATGATAATGTAAACAATATTTCTAAAATGTGTATTTCATACAGGCTGTGAGACAGAATCATGCAGGGATAGTCTCTTCTACAACTGCAAAATGTGCCTTTTGGCAATAGGTCCCCAAGAACCTAAATAAATGAACAGAAGCCCTTAGTGTCTTTCACACTGCATTATAAAAGCAGGAAGATACTTCCTTACTTTTACCATCATATAATTACACGAATGGAAAATCATACAGTGTAGTTTTAAATCGTAAACAATTTTGAATCAGTGATAAACAAGAATCAATGTGACAAAAAAACCCGACGAATAGTTACCATACTATATTCTGCAATTAATATGATAAAATAGAGCTGTGAAGCAAATTTTAGTAGGAAGAGTAAGAGTGCACAACCCAAAAAGAAAACCTGTTACAGTGTCAAAAGTGGGTTTCCACCTTGGATAATGCAGTGAATCACTGCAGTACTCACAGCAGGTATGAGTAGGATTTCTTTCACATTATACTTTTAATTTATCATTAGAGCTTCTCCTCTTAAATTTAATTCAGTACCACTGTGCTACACTGCAATGGACAGAGTGCAGCATACAATGCATCTTGATCTCCTTAAAACCCAGACAAAAAACCCACATCTCTGAACAACCATATTTTATCTAGGTTTCTGTAAAGCTGCCTATCAGCTTGGTATCTAAATGCCCAGAGAAGTAAATGATATTTTCACAACAGGACATGTGGTAATTTTTGAAGACTATTGAGCATTTCATTGTGAAAAATTATGTATCATCTTTGTTCCATCACATCTCTTAAAAAGAAAATTTTCCTTCAAGGCAATGCAAGTTAATTTAGTCTGAACAGATTATAAATCCACAAACTGTACAGAAAATAGACAAGTCTTGGCTACTGTTGTAGCCGTGTTGGTCCCAGGATAGTAAAGACACAAGGTGGGTGAGGTAATATCTTTGGTCCAATGAAAGATATTACCTTTCCCACCGTGTCTCTCTAAAGTCTGATATGTGCATTTAAGTCTAATGCAATGGGGTCCTAGTCCATGCCTAGAATTCCAGTATTACAGTATTTCAGTAATTACAGTAATTACAATAATTCAAATAAGCTATTTCATTTTGTGACTGTTCTCAGGGTACCCAGGACAATGAGTCACCTTGTCAGCCCTGCCTACAGAGAGATCTAGCCATGGCATTGTGACCAAGTATTAGCTCTCTAACGCCACCAGCCTGCTAGCCACTCAAGCACTGTCCTCTGGGCTATGCCAGCCCTGTCTTCACTTTGTAGGTTAACTAGAGGTGTACTCTAGTGCCCGAGTCCCTTTGGATCACTCCTCATGATATCCAGCCCCTGACACTAGCTACTCACAAAAATCCCAGATCCTCCGCCCCAAAGGAGCAGTGTACCCCAGGTTACTAGTTTTACCTTAAATCACTGTTCCTCTTAAAAAAAGAAAAAAAGAAAAAAAAATCACACAGCATATGTCAGAAATTGGTATAAATGTGTATCTGCTTTAACTTAAAATCCTTTCCCTTAACAAAACACAACACACGCACAAATCTATTTCACAGATCTTCATAGTATCAGACCATTAATTTACTGTGCATGGAGCTAGAGAACATGTGTGGGTGTAAGAATAATGACTGGAGGCATTATCAGAAGCGGCGGCTCTGGAGACTACTGTAGTGTAACCACCCACACACATTTTATCAGAAATGAGCAGCAGCTGTATTATCACACTGGATTCAACCCAGAAAAAGGATTTTCTGTAAGCTGTGTTTAAATGACAGCTAATTTTTAGAGCACTAAACCTCCAGCATTTGGACATCTAATTTATTTATTAATAAATATGGCTCTCCTTGGATTGCTAATGCCAAGAAAACGTTTGTTATAACAACATTGTGAGCAATCTCTTCAAATTTTGCATGAGACAATGTGCTTTTCATAAAAAAATGCATGGATAACACCAAGTTCTGACTTATTAACTTCACACTTTTATACATATAAATAGATGTACAGGTATATATGCTTATCCTGTGCTCTTTGTTTGTTCAGACAAAAATTCAGATTAATATCACATCAATCACAAAATCTTCCCCAAACAGTGAAACTCACAGGACTAATAGCTTTTATTCTTCACTATGCAGCCACTGCCTAAGGATATGTTTACACTGCAATAAAAGAACTGCAGCATGGACACAACTGGCTCAGGTCAGCTGACTTGGGCTTATGGGGATAAAAATAGAAAAGCCTACACTCTGAGACTCTCCCTCCTCTCAGACCTACTTGGCCTCGGAGACTTTGTGCCACAGATTTTTTAATCACACTGTAGACAAACCCTCAGAGTCCAATTTCACGCTTCCTGTTCCCTCTTGAAAAAGCCTAGGAAAATAAGTGAGAATGCCCTGAAGGCCAATACATGCTGAATCACATAGATAGAGTATCATCATCCATCCAGTCTAGCTGTGTAATCAAATGTCCTGCAGTTTCATTTTGAAGTGCAACAAGGGTAAGATGAAGCAGTTTCTTTCTCCTTATATTTAAATATTCATCGAAGAAGCAAACTAGATCTTGTATGAAACCTCACAACAGCACAGATCACAAAATTAGAGACAAACAAAACATACCATGTGTCTTATTCAAAATGTCAAGATGTCCAATTCCTACAATGGAATTCCTACATGCAGTTAACAACAACAACTGGAACCTCCCTGCCATTAGCTAAGTGACAGTACTGGATCAGAGCAGTGTAGGGTTGGTTTGTTTGGGGCAGAGGTGGCCAAAAGGAGCCAGAATTTACCAGGGTACATTGCCAAGAGCCACAGTCATACAACAGCCCCCATCAGTCCCCTGTCCCCCCCTCGCCACCCCTAGCACCTCCTGTCTGCCAGCAGCCCTGCTGATCAGAATCTCCCCCTCCCTCTCTGTGCCTCCTGTCTGCGATGATCAGCTGTCTACAGGAGGCTCTAGGATGGAGGGGGGAAGGAGCAAGGGTGCAGCAGGCTCAGGGGCTGGAAAGGGCAGGGGCTTTGGGGTAAGCGGTGGAGTTGTGGCAGGGCCTGAGGCTGAACAGTGGAAAGTTGGCATCTGTAGCTCCAGCCCCGGAGTCAGCATCTACGCAAGGAGCCACATATTAACTTCTGAAGAGTCATATGTGGCTCCGGAGCCACAGGTTGGCCAATCCTGGTGTGGAGGGGGAGAGGGGTTGTTTTTTTTCATTTTTGGAATTCCAGTGGGAAGAAAAGCAAGTTGTGACTGTCTCTGGGTTTTCGACACTCTTTGTGGATCCAACAGCATGAATTCACAGGATTTATACAATCTCGCAATATTCTCCATAAAAGGGCAAAATGGAAAACAAATTCATAAAGTCACAGATCTTCTACAGATTTTGAATAAAGTCACAGAAGTATAAAAATCCTTAATGATTCATTGTGTTAACTTGTAAATGTTCTCTATGGATTTTACATACTGGCCCTACATTTTGGGATAAGTTCACTTCATAAAATGGTGTGTACAGAAATAATTCCAAGGTAATGAGAGTTTTGCTGAACCTCAAATATAATTACAGCGATTACTCTAATTACCTGGCATTAGTGTGCGTTTTAGACCGGGTCTACACACAGATTCTGTATGGATATAAAATTATTTTGGCTGCAGAGGCAGCGGGGGTGTTGAGAGATTTTTTTTTTTTTTTTTTTTACTGTAATATTACACTGGTACAATCTCTCTAGCATACAAGGTATAATTTATCCTGGCACCTTTATATCAGTATAATTCCCTACACTGTACAGCAGTGGTTCTCAACCCACGGTCCAATCAGCGCACAGCTGCAGCTCATGTGACATGCTCAGGGCTATACCGATAGCAATATATATTGTGTGGATGCAGCCCACATAATGAGCTGCATATGCAGCCCACAATGGTTAATAGGTTGAGAATCACTGCACTAGATGGTTATATGGAGGTAGGTATAGTCAAATCAGTACAAAATTTGTGTTTAGATAAGGCCTTAGATATTGGCATTAAGATGCTATTGCACCTAATGGCAACTATTTAATAAACAGCTAGACATAATAGCATTAATTAATTTCTAATAGAGAGCCCTACAATTATACTAAGAACTGTGTGTCATTTTGGACCAAAGAGAATCTAAATGATGTTGATAAAAGCAAAACAAAATGCGAACCCAAGCACATCTTCCTTACAAATAACTGATTCAGCAAATTTTGCTTCTGTTTGCAAACTGTCCATAAGAAGATGATTATTTTCTTAAATCTGTTGCACAAAAAATTGCTCGTTTAATGATTCTTAGTCAATAGCTCATTTATAAGCAGTTCATTATATTTCATATATATATATATTTCTCTCCTTTACAGTGACTCTTAAATCAGAGATCAGGTTCAAATACTGAAGTTTAAAAATTCAGAGTTTATGCTGCATGACTATTCTGTAATATTTTTATAATTTGCTGTTTGGACACATACAGCATACTCACTTGATAAAATATTAATGGAAAATAAAAATAATGGGGTCTGAACACAACTGGAGCAAGCTGATTTAAAACTTTACATACTTATCAAAATATTATTTCAGTGTTCTCCCAATTCTACTTATAGACAACACTTGACAACAGCTTTCAATGCCATTTGGCAAGAGCTTTCATTGGCCATTTTCTGACAACACAAACACCTAATTCATTGCATCACTTTTTAAATTCAGTGACACCGGCAAATTGTGAACACATTGCTAGAAGCAAAAGGATGTGGATCCACTTTACTAGAGCAAGTACAAAACATCCCTTAGCATTTTAAGTAAAATGATATCTAAAAGTAGGTACTAGCCACTGGCTTCCTTGATATTCTTTAAAATACTTGTCTACTGCTAACAGCTAACAGAAATCTGGTAAATCACCTTTGCTGTGAAGTTAAACTAGATTCAGAAGACAAGAAATAGAACTGGGAGGACACAGGGAACATATTCAAGCGTGAGTCAGCAATAAATGTGTGTGCAACTATTATATCCCGTATATCCTCATGAGATACAACATCAAACTTCTCTCTCTCTCTCTGTTTGGAAGACATGCATTGCTAGACAAGAAAAGAACAGAATGCAGTAGGAGCAGGGAAAACTGAACTGGCGATAGTCTAAACTTAAACACAGTAGCTTCCACCAGTAAGCAGTAGTGTATCTTCATTATTTTCTTTATTATGTTACTAGTCACTCAATGCCCATATTCAGACATCTAATGTACCTTATTTGCCAATGCATCATAACCCAACTATGAGACTTTTCTGATCATTGTTTGATACAGGATCATTCACTCTAGCTAAGCAACCAGTTTCTGCCCTGTAAGAGCTGAATGGTTAGAGGAAGATGCACTTCTGCTTGGTAAGAGAGGAATTTCAAACAAAAAATGCACTGTTTCTGTTCTATACTATACTTGCTCTAGGAGAGTCTTTTAAAAAAAAGACACCACCTCACATATGCTTTATGAAAAAGGTTCTCAGCCTCAAATGAGTAAGAGTCAAGGTTTTCAGTATTTTCAATTCTTCCTTCCCATTTGTCTCAAAAATATAAATTAATTTAATTGGTTTGGTCATTTTTAGTTCAGATATGAGCGAAAGGGCAAATTCTATCCTTGGATACACATATGTACCTCTAATTGAAGTGATTCGAGGGAGTCACTCAAAATGTCTGAGGACACTAGTTGGCCTACATTTTGTTTTGGTCATACTTGCACTTAGATTTATAATACCATTAATCCAAGAATCTCAGAAGACTATTTTAAAACAGAGAGAATACTTACCTGATTTTGTAAAAAAGAACTAAGGCACAAAAATGACCTTCCAAAAAGCGCACAGCAAGTCAACGGCAAAGTCATGAATAGGCTCCCAGTCCCCTGTTGCACATATACTCTTCCAATACTGTACTAAATTTAGAAAAATGACTACGTATTTTAAGAATGCTAATGGCTGTTAATCCATGAAACAAATTTAAGAAAGTCAGGGTAATAATCTGAATAAAGGTCCTCCCTCCAGCTACACAACTGACAGACTACTGCAACAGAATCTAAGTACAGTGAAGTTTAGTCCAACAGGACTACTGCATTAGCTTAAAATAGCATTAAATTTTTCAGTTTGTCCACTATCGCACTAACAGTTTCCGACATCTGCTTTTGTTTCTAGCCCATGCTATTAAACTTAAATCCAGATTAAAACAAAGATGTGTGTTTTAAAATAAAAATTGATGAACTTCATAGCACAGCAACTGACCCTTAAAAAGCAGTTTGAAATAACTTACTTGAATAGCAGCAATTGCTAAGAGATGGATAACTAAGCCAAAGAGATTATTTTTTTCCTTTCTCCAGCACCCTAGACCTAAGCTATGATTTTTGACAGCATAAGCAGCAGATATTTAAATTACACCATGGCACAAAACTTGTAATAAGGAACAAGATTGCATGTTGTGTTTTTTCATGTCTGTTTAATGTTTTATAACTTTCTCATACAGACCTCTGCTAAGTGTTCCCGCCTGGTTATAACAAAAAGGTCCAATAAGATCTTATTAATAAATAAGATAATAGCATGGTACAAAACCACAAACGTTTGTGGCTTACCCTAGGGTTCAGTTAAACTAAAGTTACAACACAAGCAACAGCTGTAGCATACACATAGCTTATGTGAAAGCACTTAGAAAAGAATTGATAAGTTTGTGTGCATTTGCTGCATTTATAATATCTGAAATAATTTATCTAAATCTTTCAGTAAACAGTTCACTCAGGTATTTATAGAAGAGAGGCCATTTGTTTTCCAGACTGTGTTCTCCTGAGTTTGCAGTGTGTGTTCCTGATAAATTTACGGATTTTGCCTCTCTTGGTACACATTTATGTCTGGGGTTGCTCTTGAAAGAAATTGTCCTTGTTTTATTGCAGACCTTGCCATATATGGATGGGCAGTCTGCAACTTCTCATAACGCTATTGTCTTGTAATAGATCACTTAAAAGAAAATACTTAAGAAAGGCCAGATATATAATTATAGTGCTTTTAAAAAAAATAAAAAGTATTTCCCAAGTGTTTGAGTCATCAATAACACAGCAAGAAAATATTAACTACTAAGACAAATCTCAGCACATACAAAGATTACATTACTTTGCTTTTCAAAAGAGATGCTACTTGTAAAACCAATCCATCAGTATTGCACAATACATATACAAGAAAACAGTATATTTAAATTTCCCAGAGAAACATGAGATTATATATTCACCTGATTGTTAGTCTTACAAAAATAGCTAGTATAATTGACCACGGAACCGAATACCAAACTGTTTTCTATAAGGAGCACTACTCTACTTCTAGCAACACTCTAGCCTCAATGCCAAAATCTTTAACAGAATTCACAATTCCAAAATATACTCGTTAAGCATTCTGTCTTTTGGGCACCAACCAAACCTTAAGACTCAAATCAGTCTTATCTATATATTTCTGATTAAAATACACTGCCCAGCCTCAAATACAATTTTTGCCAGTTGTGAATTCATTTGATGTTTCTTTTGTTGATTTATTTCATTTACTTTCAATTACATTACATTAATGATCAAGACATCTACTGAAAAAGTAATATGGCTGTGATGTGGTCCTAGTGGGAGCCAGCTATGGTCACTCAGTTAGGACGAATTGCAAAAAATGGGGCAGCCAAACCCCCAAAAGCTGGAGGATATTCCAATACCTAGGTTTACCAAGCCAGAATAAAACAGCTTCTTTATTATCTCACTGATTACTCAGAAGTCCAAATAATACAGTTCCCTTTAAGCGATCCAACCTCAGGCCTCCATCCAGGTACCTAAGTCAAACATGATGATTTCTAAAAGTCTTATTTCATCATGTAAAAGAAAAGGTTCTACCAATCCCAAAAGATTGGACACATTACCTCCCAGGTTACTGAATATTTCAAATACATGCTACAGCCAATTCTTACTAACGAAGCTAAAATTTATTAAAAAAACAAAAGAGAGAGTATGGTTAAAAGATCAATATACATACAGAGATGAGTTCATTTCATTAAGGTGCAGACTCATAGTCGAGATGGTGAGCTTTGTGGCTGCAAAGAGCTCCTTTAAGATTCAGTTCATACAGGGGTGAAAGTAGTTGTAGGTACTTACCAGTATGGGGCTAGGCTGGGGCCAACTTGGCCCCTGAAGGGGCGGGGCGGGGCCTTGGGTGGAAGGGGCAGGGCTGGGGGTCAGAGTCAGCCCCAGCCCACCCCATACTGGTAAGTGCCTGTAGTTGTTCCCTTCCCCCAACCCCTCCACTGGTGGCAGTGGTGGTGGGCGGAGGGGGAAGGACCAGGGACATTTAAGCACTGCCATGGCAGCGTTTCAAGGGTTCTTTGCCACAGCAACACTTTAATGGTGCTTACCCCACCCAGTCAGCGGCCCTGCTGGTAGGGTCTGTACCGGCAGAGCCCCCAAAAGGGGAGGCAAAAGGGGCTGGTTTTGTGTGTACTTTTACCCTATTACTATACAGATTTCACAGGGGAGACCAATCTTTCTCAAATTGGGGATTCTGACCCAAAAGGGAGTTTCATGGGAGTTGCAAGGTTATTTTAGGGGAGTCAAGGTATGGCCACCCCTACTTCTGCGCTGCCTTCAGAGCTGGGCGGCCTGAGAGCAGAGGCTGTTGGCCAGGTGCCCAGCTCTGAAGGCAGCGCCTCAGCAGCAGCAGCACAGAAGTAAGGGCTGCAATACTATACCATGCCACCCTTACTTCAGTAATATATAATTACTATTCTTGTGCTAATCAATTATGCTGTTTAGAATCAAAACATTTTTCTAGAAATAAAACCTGACACACAGTATAATACACCAAAGCCATAAAAAGTTTAAAACTATCAAATGTTTGATAGATAGAGGCAATAGGTTAAACTTGTCTAAAGTTGATAAACTCGGGTAAATGAAGTTAACCATTCAAGTCTACGTATAGAAGGCACTCAAGTTTGAAAGTTTTGGTACAGCTTATCAGGATTATTGCTTCTCTCTTTACAATAAATATTTATCCAATATATATTGAATTTGCTTTCCTTCAATTCTTACATGAAAATTCATGAACTTGAACTGAGGATCCAAAAGAAATAACATGCACTTTAAGGCTTACATTACTTCTTGTTAAAAAGCTATTGATACAAAATGGTTATGCTAACTTGACTGACAGAGAGCAATTTACCATATATTTTTCTAAAGGTTGAAGCTGGTATTAGCATTCTGTCCACTACAAAGTGTCATGACTCCATTGTGCTAAACCATCCAAAACAAGAAAAGCTTTTTCTGATCAATTATTAGTCAGACTCTGGCCTGAACTTTCTCTTCCAGTAAGGCAAACTAGAATCACATCTGATTTAGAATTAAGTACTGCATGCAGCCAGATACAGAACTTATAGCCTTTTGATATAGAATCAGTGCATTAGATCCATTTATTCTAAATCCAGGCTGTATCTGAAATCAATATGCCCTATCACCATCGCAATTTGACACTTCTGTAGTAGGATGAGGCCCTGAAACGTAAACCCTTGTATCAGAGGCCCAGTATGAGACCTAAGGCCTGAGCTAAAGTAATGGTCAAGACTTTGCTTACATAAAGCAAAGTTAAGCTGTGAGCTAGAGGCAGGCCCTGCTCACAGAAGTTGGCAAGGAAAGGGCTGATGTTTCAAAAGTACACAGCTAAGAGGTACTAAGACACTGGCACATTCCATACAGATAACAAGGAATAGGCCGACCCATCCTAAAGACAGGGGCAAAAGGGTAACATGATGGATAGAGTTGTTTTGATTGAACCAACTTGTACAAGGTGAGAGGCAGCACCTTACTACGTAGAGGTGATGTACCTTACTACGTAGAGGGGATGCACCTCAGCACGTCAGGAGTGATGTGTAACTTGTTTGTACCTGTGTATAAGAATAACAGCCCTGGGGCAGTGTCTTTGGCCAGCCTAGGGGGCACTAGCATTCCTGCTACTGACTGAGCTGAGTCCATTGTCAGGGGGCACAAATTCGTAGTATGTCCCGTAGAGTTTACCGGAAACTATCACTGTGCTTCATTTGGCAATAAACCTGGCCCGGGTGCCTTTGTACCTTACTAGTGTCTGTGGTCTTTGGGGGTTCTCTTGGGTCTGCTGTGTCAGCTATCTGCGCAGAGCTGAGGCAACACACAGAGAGAACACGCATGCAGCCGACTGATATCATCATCGAACAAGAGCAGAGCACCACACCGGTAGCTACTGACAACAACTTCAGTTACAAAATAAATTTACCTTATATGTCTCAGCAAAATATCACTACCCATCTGAAAGTTATTTAAATGCCCAACAAAAAAAATGAACTGTGCATTTTACTCTGAAGGTCACAAAACTTGGAATATAACATGCCATTGAGACAACCCATGATCTAGGCAATTGGGAGACGTCAAACGAGAGCCTTGGAATCAATCCTAGAGAGTTGGACCCCCAGCAACTAATAGTAAGAGCATCCTAGATTAATTTGGCTGCTGCTGGATGGTATATTGTGGAGACATGGTCTCTTGGAGATCATTCAGAACTTTTCCTCAAACAGTACCCAAAGCAATTAGGAATATGCTGAACTTGAGCACATCCTTTCAAGAAAAAGAAAGAAAAAAGTAGCTGTATTCAGCATCAGCTGGAGCTCCTGGATGACTTCAAGCATAGCCCTGCTCGGAGCACCAGAGATGAGAACAGCATGGATAGCCGCTGCACCCTCTGTGTAGAAAGGAACGGTCACAAACTCTTGTCCAGCCTTCACAGATGATGGGATAGGCTACCACTGCTATCTACAAATTCAAGCACAATGATGGAATAATGGAGTTGCAAAACATTTTGACAAAAGTTATATACAACTTAAGAGACAGTGTAGACAGTTTCTCCCAGCACGCTAAAGGAACTTTCCGGCAAGCAAGGTTCTGCTTACACTTATACAAGTTCAATCACAACCAATCCACATTTATATTGATCCCTCATGGTCAGAAAGTAGATTTCCAGAAACTGAGTTTGACTAAAGGCAGAATTAGGGCCCAGTATTATCAGATTACCTGACATAATATCTCCAAACTTCTGTTAACTCTCCCTTGTGACATCACATGCACATTGAACTGGATGAATGATCAGATGGAATTCTGAACGTGAAGGCCTTCAGGAAGGATGAATTGCTTCCCAATGGCATGTTATGGGAGATCTCAGAAAAAAAGTAGTAAATCCAATAAAAGTCCACTCCATTTACTCCCATACAATCCCTCAAGCAAGTCAGCAATACCTCACAGTCAATGGTACCAAAAGCTTTTAATACTGCACTGGAATCTACAAGGACAGTTACCCTTGTCCACCACTAAAAATTCTTATAGCTGTAAAACTGGTATGAAAAAAGCCCTTTAAAATGTTGACAGTTGTAATACAAAGTTATTTTGATGACTTACAACTCTCTTATCTGGGAACTACCAGTCTGCAAAAAGAATGTCAAAATATTGCAATACAAGTAGATTTGATGATAGTCATCTTTAAGCTTAACAAAAGCAATGCAGCCTAATGTACTACTGCAAGTGCAAAATTTAATTACCATAGGAAACCCCATCTCCTTCTGAAAGCTAGTCCGGCTTGCATTTTAGCATATCAGATTTATTTATAGCTAAGTATATGAAAACTATCGCAACAATTCATTTGGCTCGTCTTTTTGTCATATTGCTAATGTAGGAAAACTAATGGACCAAATTCAGTCTTGGGCTTTAATAATTCAAAGACAAAATGGAGAAGGCTACAACTTTTATGCTTTGTATGGATATCCACAATATATTATTCACACTACATTGTTTTTCTGAGATGAAAGCAACAAGGAGATCATTCTGGCTCATACCCTCAAGTATGAACCACACACATTTCAGCACAAAGGTTATTTGGCTATTTAATGTACGCTCCTTAGCAGGAATTGTCTGTATTGAGGCAGTGAACTGTGCTGTAGCTGTTCTAAATGCTACTGTTACAGCCCTATTATGTGCTTCTGGCTACGCTAAAAGTATTTATGGTCTGAATTTATCTTTTTTCCATTATATTTATCCCATAATTATCTAAACTTTGCTTATTTTACTTGATATAAATTATATTCATACAAAATCGTTTATTATAGGAAAAATATCTAAGACAAGTATTCTCAAAGAAAACAAATTCCATGTACTTAACAGTAAATTAAATTTGCAAAATATATACTGCAATTATAATTCTGCCCTGGGTAAACTGATAACACATATCATAATTCATTCTTTATTAGCCTTATTTGACAACTTACCAATAAAAGTTCCACTCACAACAAATCTGAAAGAAATTTTTTATGATGTGAGGCCACTTCCTTCATCCATGCCAATCATTTATAAAGGATACAATTATCAAACTAATATAATTTCTGAAACAGTTACAGTCACTGGACATTACAGTTTCAAAAGGACACCATAATGAAAATATAAATAAAATTAACACATTAAATATCATGTAAGTGCCACATTAGCCATAGTGTAGATTATCTACAGACACTTGTGTTCACTATGGCTATGTAAACAAAAAGCTTCATCATAAAGCATAATTTAAAACCTTGTGTAAGCAGTGTCAGGAATGAGATATATTCTGACATCTGGTGG
>ML677379.1:5188107-5277663 GCA_007922305.1 Dermatemys mawii
CGGCCCTTGTTGCTGCCAACTCTGATGGGCAGAAGGGTTACACTTGTTTTGTGGATCTCAACTTTACTGTTTTTATATCTACACTGTCTCAATACAAATTTAGTTTTAAAACAACTCTTTGGAAAAAATTCTTAGTTACACTATTAGAACTATAAGTGTACCAAAAATGTGCTGAACCAATAGAAATATATCAAAACTTGGAATACAAAGATAACATATGTAAGCACATCTTGGCTGATTATAGTCTCCTGAAAACTATGTAATGCCAAATGGTCAGTTTGTTCCCACCAGCTTGAAAAGATGACAGCTAGATGAAACCTAAGTGAAATTGGCTCCAGAACATGCATATTTTTTTAAAAAAAAACCACAAGAATCAGAAACAAGGTGTTTGCTCTGCCTCCTTTGTGGGAAATATTAAAGTAGGAAGCATTCTGATAGTGAGCAAGCTGTATTAGGAAATTTGGAACATTTCCATTTACTTCTTATATGACAAAAATATTGAAATTGCTACATTGCAAGACAATAGGTCTCTAGTTTCATACATTTTACTGATCAAACTGGGATCTCTGTTCTCAGCCAGGAATGCCAGAAGACAACTTTAATTTAGAGATGTTACACAAAGAGAGGCAAATACTGATTGTTTGGACTATGATGTCATACCAGTATAGTCACAGCCAATCAGTCCTTCAAGCTTGCAATGTCACTTTATAATTCACAGTGAACACACTTTAATATAATTGTTTTTAGAAGACTGAGCAACATCAAGGTTTCTGACCATAGTTTCCATAATCTGCTGCTAGATGTTTCTACATTGGACACTGCAACAACAATTGAGTAGAAAGTCCAAATGTCACGAATTCATGACACTTACTATTCCATGCCAATATTTATACTGAAGAATCATGGTATCACTGTAGTGAAAGTATAGTAAATGAGAGCCAGTGTCAATCATGAACAAAGTTGCACATAAATGAGGCAACTACAAGTACGAAGTTGAACATTTGAAAAAACAAAAACACAGCAATACCATACAAATACGATGCTTGAAAGTAGAAGTCCTATGTGCTGTATTCTACCACCTTACTCACATAGAGCTGTGCAGATATTTTTGGATGAAACTTTCATTTAAAAATTCAGATGTGAATTGTAAAACATTTTGTGCATTGATGTTTAATTTTCTGGATTGTGGTGAAACAATTCTTTTTTTAAAAAAAATCAATGTTTCATTCTGATATTTTTAAAACAAATTACTTTGATTCAAAATAGATTCTTATTTTTAAATGTACTTAATAAAAATGTAAAAGTCAAAAATGAAATGAAGCATGTCATTTCAGATTAAACAAAAACATTTTGTTTTACTCAATTACTTTTGTACCTTTTCATTTATCAAAAAAATAATTTTTAAAAAAATTGGTTCAGTCAGCAAACTAAAAAAATCAGTTATTCGCATAACACCACACTCATACTGCATATCTGCAATGTATATGCTTTGGTTTGTGTGATAGGAAGAGAGGCAGCATTTATCCACTGTGACCTACAGGCTCAGGTAATTAAATCTGCATATGCAGAAACATTAAACTGATGAGTTTTGCAAGTATAAATTGCCACACCTGTATTATAATCTTTCAGCTGTGCATGCAGCTCCTAGTTTACAAAACATGTAAAGACAATTACGTGCCTGTGAATAACAGCAACAGAAAAAGTACAAGCCCCACTGAGACGAGACTGAAAATCAGACTCATAAGCAAAAAGGTCATTTCCTGATGCAAAACTATGCTGTTACAGAACGTTAAAATCACAGAAATGTAGGGCTGGAATGGACCTCGAAAAGTCATCAAGTCCACACCCCTGGGCTGAGGCAGGTCCATATACGAGGAAAAGCCTTTGGCTTTAACTTCATATCAAAGAATACCATAAAAAAATTAAAGACATCAGGTCATTTGGCTTATTTCCCAACCACTCCAGTGTTGTCAATACTCTCAAGCACTTAATTTACAGTTCCAGAATATTTTGCCAAGAACAAAACTGAAAGCTTTTTCTCACAAAAACACATCCTTCCATCATTTGACTGTTATACTGCAAAAGACAATGCATTTGAGACTGTGGAGTTTAGAGGCAGCAGGGGAGCTTTTGTCTAAACTATTGGTGGGTAAAAAGTAGTGGTTTGGGCTCCTTTTAGGGAGGGGGTGTTTGGGAGGGAGGAAGATATAATCTGAGCTGCTGGGTAGACCGGTGGTGCTCAGGTAAATCACTAGCCCCAGCGTACCTTAAGCAAGCTTTATAAACACTGTCCTTAAACCAGGGGTGGGCAAACTATGGCCTGCTGGCCGGACCCAGCCCGCGGGACCTTCCCATCCGGCCCCCCGGCCACTGAGGCTGCCCCCGCCCCCTTCCTGGAGCCATGCCACATAGCGCTGTGGCCATGGCTGCGTGCTCCCTGCTCTCCTGAGCCGCGCCATGTGGGCAGCACTCCAGGGGCCGGGGCTGTGTCCTCAGCCCCACCCCGGAGCTGCGCTGCGTGGGCAGCACGCTGAGCCCCTCTACTGGAGCAGCACCGCGGGGGCGGCACTCCAGAGGCCAGCTGGGGCTGCGCGCTCAACCCCTCCCCAGAGCTGCGCCGTGTGGGTGGCACTCCGGGTGCCGGCTGGGGCTGTACCCTCAGCCCCTCCCCCGGACCCACACCGTGGAGGCGGCGCTCTGGGGGGCTGGGGCTGTGCGCTGAGCCCCTCTCCTGAAGCCGCGCCACGTGGGCGGCACTCCGGGGGCCGGCTAGGGCTGCGCCCTCAGCCCCTCCCCCGGAGCCATGCCACTGGGGCAGCACTCCGCGGGGGGTGGGGGGGCTGGGGCTGTGCGCTCTCTGGAGCCGCGCCAGCGGCACTCCGGGGCTGTGCGCTCCCCCTCTTCCCCCAGAGCCAGGCCAGCACTCGTGGTAAGGGGGCGGAGGGGGATTGGGAGGTTCCAGGGTGGTGGTTGAGGGGGGTAGCCTGGAGGGGGCAGTCGGAGCAGGGTGGGTTGGATGGGGGGTGGGGTTCTGGGGTGGTGGTTAGGGGGTAGGAGAGTGGATAGGGGTCGGAGCAGGCAGGGGAATTTGGTGGAGTCCTGGGGGTGATTAGGGGTCTCTGGAAGGGACAGTCAGGGGATGGGAGGGGATTGGATGGGGATTCTGAGGGGATGAGAAGTGGGAGGGGGCCGGATTGGGGGCAGGGCCTTCTGTTACCCCGCCCTCCATATAATTTTGTAGACCAAATGTGGCCCTCGGGGCAAAAAGTTTGCCCACCCCTGCCTTAAACCCTAAGCCCCTTCTCATGCCCTGTTTACCAGCTACCATGCCAGGGCATTAGCATAGGACTGGTTATTGGGGGGGTCTCCTGTGGGCATTGCGCTAGTTGCCTTTTATAGGAGTGGGGAAAAAAAATTCCCCTCCTCACCAAATTGACCCGATTGGAGTGGGTTTTTCCACCTTTCCCACAGCAACTCAGGGATCTAGTTGGCTAAGTCAGGAGGCAGGATTCAAGCTGTTTCAATTTAGCAGATGACAGCTGTCCAGCACAGGTATTCGTTCCACAGAGGTCCTGGTTCCCTGATAATCAGAGTATGAGTGGATTTAGGGAATGGCTGGGGAATTGGGTTGGCACTCCTAATGCTCCTTAATCATGCAGTTGAATTCAGGAATGCCAACTTCTAGAAATATATTAGGAAGAATGAGTAAATTTTGGGTTCTTTTTATTTGCCATCTGGTGCTGAGTCAACTAGGGTTCATGTTTCAAGTTGTTCTTCATAAGCATGAGGACTAGAATTTAAAGCAAGGAGACAACACCCTTTCCCCAGCCTCTTAACCCTCATATGGGAAGGTGATGAGGTCGAAGGAACAGGCTAGGAGCACACAGTGTAGTAATAGTGGGCTGACAGGAACCCTCCACAAGGTGGGAGATATTGAGTATTTTTCATTGTCTCAGCTGCTCAATCAGCTTAATACCGGAGATACCAGCATTGCTTTAAAAAAATACTAGTCATTCTTCCTAATAGACTCTGTAGAAATCTAAGGTAGGAATCATGACCTGCACTGTACAAATTATTGCCGGAGGGCTCTTTGAGTTAAGTTAATAAAGCTATGGCCTAATTAAACTATATCCCTTGTGTCTTGTCTTCCCATGTGCTGGGGCATGAGGATCTTGCTCCTAATACATGTGTGATAGTTTATATCATGTTTATGTTACAATGATGTATGTAACTTAAGATAAAGTGTTAAAAATGAATGGCTCCTGGCAACAAAAGGACTAAATACAATTAGGGTTTAATTTACTTATTTTAAAATGCACCTAATTCATTCCCTAATTACAAAAGAAACTAGAAAAGAACCATTAAGACAAGATCAATGTTTCTACTGTAAAATCCTTACTATAAACATTTAGGTTCTAAAACATTGCTTTTGGCTGAAACTTGAATGAAAATTTCTATTTCAAGGAAGTTTTGATTAAACTTACGTAAGTGCAAAAAGAGATGAGAAACCAGATTAGAACACTTTGGGTGTTGCTACATATCTAAAGCACCTCCAGCTACTTTTGAGGAAAATGTTTATATAACTTGACTTATAACTATTTATAGAAATCCAGAACTTCATGGAGATAATTACATCATTTAATATTTATTCCATGATTTAGTAATTATCACTAATGACTTATTACATATGATTCAATTATTAGTTTCTGATTTTCATCATTTAAGCTTAAAAACTGAAAAACGCCTGCTCATTATTCCTTTGAAGACTCTGTACAGAATGTCATACCTATGAATAAAGCACTAAAAAACAAGTACTAGTGTCAATTTTGCCAACTCCTGCCCTTTTATCATGACTTGAGATATTGAGTATTTTTCATTGTCTCAGTTGCTCAATCAGCTTAATACCGGAGATACCAGCATTGATTTAAAAAATACTAGTCATTCTTCCTAACACATTTCTAGAAGTTGGCATTCCTGAAATACTGCATGATTATGGGGATGAAGCTCGCATTAAAGAGGTACTTTCTGCTCTTTTATTTCTCTTACTCTTAAAATAAATCAAAATTTAAAACTGGCATCTTATGGCACTAGTTAGGTATGTTAACTAGTCAAGACAAACAGGTCCGTTTTGCCAAAATGCGTTCTGGGGATGTTACTGCCAGCTTCTGATTCTGATACATGAATAGTTCTCAGAGTGGAGGATTTTATTTCCAGTAACATCTTATTCTGAAGGAGATTATTATATGAAACAACAAACTAATATCATCATCACTCTCCTTGGGCATAATAGGGTCTACACTAATTTGACTTCTTGCTTCACTGCAAACACTGTTCTTTCCACTGAACATTCATTCCACTGGACTGTTTGCTTCTGGTAAGCACAAAGTAAATTCTACTTAATATCTTGAACAAATATTTAGTTCTTAATTTAAAACCCAAAGTTTTGACTGATGGAATGAAATGAAAAGGTTGGACATTTCAGGTGTCTTGGAAAAAATTCCTGGGACACCAAAATGTTACATGAAGACCCGGACATATGGGCACATCAGTTATTCTGTTTATACAAGCGCCACTACTCTTGATAAATGCACATCTCAGCCATACAATGAAAATTTAACCCACTTCAGTTTTAGTACGGTGTTATTGCACCATGAAAACTGCTTCATGTGTTCATTATAGCCTGGTAATTCACTGTTTATCAATTTTTCTTCTAATTTACCCACATTATGCATAAAATTTGTAAAGCAATCTCTAAACAAAAAGTAATATTAAGTATGGTTTTCTTAATAGACTTGGTTTTTTTAATCTGCATTGTTCACAGAAGTGTACAACATTGATATCAAACTGTTCCTACCATATCTGAACAGCATTTAAGAAAAAAAATCACAAATGTATTCAAGTGTAGGCAGCAAGCCATGCACTTCAGTGAAATATGCGACACAAGGTGAATTGATGCAATCCAAGTAACCATGACAAAATGAAAATTAGAGCGGTCAATTAATCACAGTTAACACATGTGATTAACTCAAAAAAATTAAATTGCAATTTAAAAAATTAATTGTGATTAATCGTAATTTTAACTGCACTGTTAAACTATAGAATACCAATTTAAATTTATTCAATATTGTGGATGTTTTCTACATTTTCAAATATATTGATTCTAATTACAACAGAATACAAAGTGTACAGTGCTCACTTTATATTATTATAAATATTTGCATTGTAAAAATGATAAAGTAGTATTTTTCAATTCTCCTCATACAACTACTGTAGTGCAATCTCTATCACGAAAGTGCAACTTACAAAATGTAGATTTTTGTTACATAACTCAAAACAAAAAATGTAAAACTTTAGCGCCTATACTACTCCATTCAGTCCAAATCGCTAAGACAAACAAGAAGATAATGCTGCCCTCTTATTTACATCATCAGAAAGTGAAAGCAGGCATTCGCAGAGCACTTTTATAGCTGGCGTTGCAAGATATTTACACGCCAGATATGCTAAACATTCGTACGTCCGTTCATGCTTCAGCCACCATTCCAGAGGACATGCTTGCATACTGATGCTGCTTGTTAAAAAAAATAATAATGCAGTAATTAAATTTGTGATTGAACTACTTGCAGGAGAACTGTACGTCTCCTGCTCTGTTTTACCTGCCTTCTTCTATATATTTCATGTTATAGCAGTCTTGGATGATGACCCAGCAAGAATACTTTCATTGCAGATTTGACAAGGTACCAGTGTGAGATTTCAGAAGACGGCTACAGCACTTGACCTAAGATTTAAGAATCTGACATGCCTTCCAAAATCTGAGGGGGACAAGGTGTGGAGCATGCTTTCAGAAGACTTAAAAGAGCAACACTCTGATGCAGAAACTATAAAATACAATCTACTAAAACAGAAAATCAACTCTATGCTGGTGGCATCTGACTCAGATAATGAAAATGAACATGAATCAGTCTGCACTGCTTTGGATAATTATCAAGTAGAACTTATCATTAACATGGACGCATGTTCTCTGGAATGGTGGCTGAAGCACAAAGTGACATATGAATCTTTAGCATATGAATCTTTTTACATCTGACACATAAATATCTTGTGTCACCAGCTACAACAGTGCCATGTGAATGCCTGTTCTCACTTTCAGGTGGTATTGTAAACAAGAAGAGGCAGCATTATCTCCTGCAAATATAAACAAACTTGTTTGTCCGAGTGACTGGCTGACCAAAAGTAGGACTGAGCGGACTTGTAGGCTCTGAAATTTTACATTATTTTGTTTTTGAATGCAGGGGGTTTTTGGTACATAATTCTACATTTTTAAGTTCAACTTTCATGATAAAGAGATTGCACAAAAAATATTTTTTTACAGTGCAAATACTTGTAATAAAAATAAATATAAAGTGAGCACTGTGTACCTTGTATTCTGTGTTGTAATCGAAATCAATATATTTGAAAATGCAAAAAACATCCAAAAATATTTAAATAAATGGTATTCTATTATTGCTTAATTGCACAATTAATTTTTTTTAATCGCTTAACAGCCCTAATGAAAATTGAATGAGTTTGTTGGTATTTTAAATATCACCTTCAAAGAAAGTACATCTTCACTGGAACAAAGATTTCTGCACCAGGGCACCCACTTGAGGAAAAATTTATTAAACATTCTTTCCTCTGCCATGTTATAGCAACAGGATAATGTGGTTCTTTATGAGGTATGGTAAGCAAGAAAAAAGACAAATTAGAGCTTGTTCAGTCAGGCGAACAGCTGTGGCAAGTCATCAGTCAATTTAATATATAACTACTGACATTCCTAATAATCAGCTGTTAAGAAATCTAGAATAGAATGTAATTAATAGGAACGTTAAAGGTCATTTAAACAAAACTTTACCCTCACAGCAAAAACAAAACAAAAAAAACTTTGCTTGCTGCTGAGTTTGAAAGTAATTAGATTATAAATAAATTGGATTGGCTACAAATACTAGGAAGCTCTATGATAAACGAATATTTAATACATTGCAGTTGCTGAACTGAAACAGCTTGGTCGTGGCAAAAAATGGCAATGAACATAAATTTACTAAACGGACAGAAAAAGATCCGAAAATACTTTTCTAATTAAAAAGGCTCCTGTGATCTTAATCTTGTTGGAAATCTTTGTTGGGTTAGTGAAGGAGTTTCAGAATAAAACAAGCTTTCAAACACTTGCAGTGTGATTGCATAAACTGCATCTTTGAGGAGTTTGAGAGAAACGTACACAGTATATAAGAATGGCCATACTGGGTCAGACCAGTGGTCCATTTAGCCCAGTACTCTGTCTTCTAACACTGGCCAGTGCTAAAGGGAATGGACACAAAAGGGCAATTTCAAGTGATCCATCTCCTTTCATCCAATCCCAATTTCTGACAGAACTTTAGGAACACCTGGAGCAAGGGGTTGCATCGCAGACCATACTAGCTAGTAGCCGTTGATGGTCCTCTCCTCCATGAACTGATCTAATTCTTTTTTGAACTTTTATACTTTGGCCTTCACAACAAGTTCCACAGGTTGACTGCATGATGTCCAAAACAGCACTTCCTTATGTTTGTTTTAAACCTGCTGTCTATTAATTTAATTGGATGACCCTTTGTTCTTGTATTATGTAAAGGGGCAAATAACATGTCCTTAATCTTTTTCCCTACACCATTCATAATTTTATAGACCTGTATCTTACCCCCTCAGTTATCTCTTTTCTAAGCTAAGCAGTCTTAATCTTTTTAATTTCTTCTTATATGAAAGCTGTTCCATACTCCTAATCATTTTTGTTGCCCTTCTCTGTAACTTTCTCCAATTCTATTATATCTTTTTTGAGATAGGGCGATCAGGACCGTATGCAGTAATCACAGTACAACCATTCTTTTGTATCCATTTATTCTTCTCTTACTGTTCAAACTGTTTAATTTACCTTCTGCCACATCTTGACTACATTTTTTTAGTGCTCTCTGATTTTTTTTCTTCATTTTGAGAAGTGAAAACAAATGCCTCTTTGAGATTTAAATATTCATGATTGTGTTGCATTGATACCTTTTTAAGGATTTTTTACACTTCTTCATTCTGTTCACTTACAAGTTTGCACTGATGCCAACTCACATTCAAGTTATCCCTCGAATTAAGAAACTAGTTTTCCATTTAAAGATATGACAATTTTCATCTTATTTTTATGACTTTTTTTGTTAGATTTTTTGTTAGACCCGGCATGCTCGGGTCGGGGGTGGGGGAAGAGAGTCAGCACCTATGGCGGGCTGCAGGAAATAGTGCCATGGGCCGCATGTTTGATACCCCTGCTCTAGGTCAGATTTTTAAATAAAGATGTATGTAGAGCATTCTAACAAAGCACAACCTCTAAATGACATTGACAATGATGTTCTGATACAAGTTTCATTTTTTTAAATAGCTACCAAAATGCTAAATCAAAGATTTGTGTTGGCATCACAGAAGAGAACTGAGACCCTTAAAAAATCCCAGTCAGAAGCATAGAAGTTGCTTTTTAAGAAATCTTTGTCAAATGATTTCTACTGGCTAAATATAAACAATTATTTAATACAATTATTTAACACTTCAGTGTACATTATGCAATGCAAAGATTGAAGGAGACAATGCTACTCCCTAATGGAGCTTACACTCAGATCCTACGAACCAGGGGGTTGGACTAGATGACCTCCTGAGGTCCCTTCCAACCCAGATATTCTATGATTCTATGAGATGAAAGGCTCACA
The DNA here is from genome assembly GCA_007922305.1 of Dermatemys mawii. NCBI lineage: Eukaryota > Metazoa > Chordata > Testudines > Dermatemydidae > Dermatemys > Dermatemys mawii. The sequence goes on from ML677379.1 coordinate 5,197,857, forward strand.
GAATCAGGCCATAAATCAGACATGGGCACACATAGACAAAATACAGATGGAAGACTTAATTTTGAAGCAGTGCAGAAATATATTTTAAACATGCAATGAAGGAGGCAGTTTCAGATATAAGCAGATAAAAAGAAGAAAGTACAAAGATCAAACATTTGTCTTTTAGAGCTGACATAAGGGACAGTCAGAAGACACCAGTTGCAGCACACAACAAATTCTATTGGTTCTTCAATACTCAATAACTGAACTTAACATTCTTGAGCACCATCTACTGAAACCTCATTAATTAACTATTTAAATTGTTTAGCACAGTATCTTATCTATTAACTATTTGCATACATACAGCCAGTGCACTCAGGTAACAGTAGTCACCCTTATTCAGTATAGGGTGACAGATGGTCTTCAGAGTCCAAGATGTCAAATGCCAGATTTACATGAAATGTAGGAATAGCCTGTTTAGGTTTAATGTCTTTTGAATCAAGCGTTCTAGTCCTTTTCTTCTGAGAATGTAAACTGAATATCTGCGTTGGAAGTCACTCCATTCTGATGGACTTCAAATCACTTTGCACCCTTTGAGGGGCAGCTATTCTCAGGCTGCCTTTTATACCACTAGGGCTGCCTCAGACTCTCCTCCAGCTGGATGCCTGAAAATGAACTGCACAAGAACCTCAGAGTTATGAAGACCTTGGGAATTTCTTAATCTTCCCTTCACACTCTCTCTTTTCTTGGTCACTGGGGAGTGTCACAACCCCGACTGATGATCAGGCACTTAACTTCAGAGTCTTTTTTGACTCTGGCCTCTCTCTAGGTCAGTGAGAGAGACTCAAACTCAAATCACCACGAGGGCCACATAAGGACTTGTACGTTGGCCCAAGGTCTGCATCACTGACACCTTTTCATACAAAGATAAGAAAGCCCCCTCTCCCCCACACTTTCTGCCCCCAGCCCCGCTCCCATGCTATCCCTTCCATGAGGTCCCACCCCTGCCCGCCTCTTTCAAACCCTTCCCCACACTTATTCCAACCCTTTCCCAAATCCCCACCTAGCCCTGCTTCTTCTCCACTTCCTCCCCTGAGCATGCAGCATCTCTGCTCCTCCCTCTTGGAAAGTCCTAAGCGCTGGTAGGTAGGCAAAGGAGCAGGGAGTCGGCGTGCTCGGGTCGGGGGCGGGAGAGTTAGCACCTATGGCGGGCTGCAGGAAATAGTGCCATGGGCCGCACGTTTGAAACCCCTGCTCTAGGTCTTCACATCCAAGCTATATTTAAGTCTTGCAGATTCTTACTGCCTAACATCTCTGAGATATGGTCTTTCCTACCCATCCACACAGCTAGAACTCTCATCTCTATTACTGCAACATCTTTTTCTCTAGCCTTGATAAATGCAATCTTGCCCCACTCATATCCATTCAGAATGTCGCAGCAAAGAAAAGCTTGCTAGCCTGTCACTTTCCATCCTTCCACTGGGTTCCCATTCTCTATCACACCAAGCATAAGCTGCTTGTTTTCACTTTCAAGGCCCTTCACAGCTTACATCCCACCACCCAAAATCTATCTTTCATTACTGAAATGTCTACTCCCAACTCCCATCAGACCATGAGGCCAGCCTCCATTGCCCACTTGTTAAATTTTCAAACAAGCACCTTTTTGCTTTCTCTCATGCTGAACCTCACACTTGGAAGGAGATTCCTGTAAACGTTTGCAAAGCCACGACATTGTTCTCTTTCAAATCCCTTCTTAGAACTCCCTTTTGCCATGATATCTAAAAAAAAATTTGACAACTACTATGCTACTGATGTGCTGAGACCACTGCCTATCTTTGGGGCAAGAGACATCTTTTTTGTTCTGTTTTTGTACAGTGCCTAGCACAAAGGGATCCTGGTTCATGACTTCTAGACACTAGTACATATAAATCAGTCAGTTAGTCAAATAAAAACCCAAACACACAAAACACACAACCTAGAGTTGCAAAACCAGACCCCACATTGAACAGATAAGTAGTACCTCTTACTAACAAGACAGTTAAAGCCAAAAGAAAGTTAAAAGTCTATTTTCTTCACCATTTCACCGCATAGACAATGAAAATATACTGCTCAATTTAATTTACTTCTGAGGGAGTCACATTCTGTTTCACATACTGCTGTTTGTGTTTACAACATGATGAGGAATGATTTGCTTTTACATAAGTTTTCATTAATCTTATAAAAAGAAAATCCCGTGTTCATGCAGAAATCCTTCTATCCATCCTAAAATCCTTTTAAAAATAAATGTATTTTGAGTCTAAAACAAGGTGAAAGTATCACTAATGCAGTGAACACCAGTGCTACATGATGCTCTGAAAAGGTACTGACACTCAAAACAAAATTTGTGCCTTTTTAAAAAAACAAACACACACACACACAGCTTTGGATGCTTTCATCTGATTCTTTGTATAGCTTCACCCATGCTGCCAGTCATTCTTGTTTTGAAGTTTTCATGCAGAAGACCAGGCAGCTAACAATCAGGAAGTTTTCGGTGCTCTATCTGCTTTCCAGAGAATAAACAAAAGGTCTTAAAAATCAAAACACATTTAAATGTAAAAATATACTAAGAACGGCCATGCTGGATCAGACAAAAGGTTCTTCTAGCCCAGTATCCAGTCTTCCTACAGAGGCCAATGCCAGATGCCCCAGAGGAAAGGAACAGAGCAGGTAATCATCAAGTGATCCATCCTCTGTAGCCCATGCTCAGCTTCTGGCAAATAGAGGCTAAGGACACCATTCCTGCTCAACCTGGCTAATAGCCATTGGTGGACCAATCCTCCATGAATTTATCTAGTTATTTTTTAAACAATTGCCTTCACAACATCCCCTGGCAAAGAGTTCCACAGGTTGACTGTGCGTTGTGTGAAGAAATACTTCCTTTTGTTTGTTTAAAACCTGATGCCTATTAATTTCATTTGGTGACCCCTAATGAAATAACACATCCTTATTTACTTTTTTCAGTGACCCCTCATGAAATAACACATCCTTATTTACTTTTTCCGGTGACCTCTCATGAAATAACACATCCTTATTTACTTTTTCCACACCAATCAGAATAAGAGATGTTTTTAAGTCTTGTTCAAATATTTCCAGTGACTTCCTTTTCTGCTCAGCCACTACATTGGCAGTACTTCAAGCATTGAGCAGGATTCAGCTAGGGCATCAGATGGGTCACTTATAGCATGCCCCTAGAGAGCATCAGAAGATAGTTGTAATGTAAGTGCCTTTCCTTTCTGGTTTTATTTTAAATTTAAAAGGGAAAAAATATCTTCTATATATGTAAATAATCTATCCTATTATTTTGCTGTGTGTTTTGTGTTAAGAACTTTGGAAAAAAAATACTAGAGTTGCAATGATATTAAGCTATATTCAATCCTAAAAACACTGCTTCTTTCATAGTTTCTCATAAATTGTAGATTTCCTTCCATTTTCTTCTTCTTTATCTCAATTGGTTCTTCTCCAGCTGACAACTTCTTATGCATAAATTCACATTATTATGAAGAAAATATTGGAACAATCAGAATGAGAAACTTTTATTTTAAAATCAAAAAGTTTAAATTTTGAATTTCCACACATGCAAAATAGACAAGGCCCTGTCCATAACATCCCATTCTTAAGTGTGTACCAAGGGAAGCTTTGAAATAATCTCGATGAGAGTTCTCCCGAGTGGGTACCAGTTAGTAAACTTTATATGTTACAGATTAGTGATTTGTCTTGGTTTTTCTTAGATTAATGTCGAGAGGAAAGGATTTCAGAAAAGAGAATGAGTGAGTAAAAGATGGAAAACCAGAGCAACCATCTGTATATATTTTTGAAAAATTCATACCATGGACATATTTAAAAGACATAAAAAAATTCCCCCAGCCACTTACTAAAAAAAGAGAAGTCATATTTCACAATGATGAAGCAATCTGGGGGATTATCTTTCATGAATGTAAGGTCTCAGTAATGAAGTGACTTTTTAAAGGTAAAGAAAACTCCAAAACAATTTGAACACCATTTTAACCAATAAGACAGCGTATACAAATTAACTCAAGGTAACAAACACAATCTCTTCAGCTAAAAATTAGCTGCTCATAACTGAACTGAAATAGTTACAAGTAGAACATGGCCTATTTTCCCTTTGTGTTGCTCTAAGAAACTCAACATTAAGCATAAATGTAAAAAAAGACAGATGAAGAGGATATAGATGACTATAACGGAAATATTTCTTTCACTCAAGGTTCTACAGTATCCTTCAGTTGCAGAAAAGCCAGCAGACAAGCTATGAATACAGCTAGAAGTCTCAGGATACTGATGACATAAACCACTCAAGCTGTGCTCTTGTAAGTACCATGTACATTTTCCTCCATGCTTTACTCATGCAAAATTATCACTGAATTCAATGGGAATTTTGTCCAAGAAAGAACTAAAGGATTAGACAGTATAAAAGGTTATTTCCCCAAGTATCCCAAGTAATATACATTTGTAAAGAAATAGATACATGACAGATGATTTAGGATATGGTCATCCAGTATTTAGGAAACTGGACTAGAAGTCAAGAGATCTAGGTTTTATTCTAAGCTCTGCCACTAACTGTGTGACCTTGGGCAAGTCATTTCACCTCTCAGTCACCTCCATCTCTAAAAAGGTGATACTGGTAGCTTCCTTTGTAAAACACCAGATTTAATACCATTAATTATAATAATATGCTTTTATTTCCTCCACAGAGCTCGAAGCATCTGTATAACTATAAATCAGAATCTTTTTACAACAAATTACTTATTACTATTACTTATTACTCATAGATCTTATAGGGTTCTAAATGAACTGTATGAACTCAAGAAAGGGACCTGGACATCACTGTAGACACCCCAATGAAGATCTCTCTCCTCAACGTGTGATCCCCAAAAAAGCAAATAAAAGCAATGGGATGGAGAATAATACAGAGAATATTATAATGCCTTTATATAAATCCATTGTGTTCCTCATTAGGGTGCTGTGTTCAATACATGTCACCCCATCTCAAAGATACTGCAGAAAGAGAGACCAGGATAAGATCTATGTGGTAGGGGAGGGGAAAGAGGAATCCTATTTACCTTTTATGAGGTTCTTATACCTTCCTCTGCAGCATCTGGTTCTGGCAATTGTGCCAGATCTAATCCACTCTGGCATTTCCTATGTTTCTATAAAGTCTGTAACCCAAATCCAGTTACACATGTTCACACTATAAAATAAGGACAGTGTGACTCAACATATTAAAAGCAGCTTTCCATATTAAAAACTTACCTGTATTTATATACCAGTTTAAAATTCAGGAAAAACCCCAAACTCCTCAACTTATTTCTCTAAAAGCTACTTGTCTGTGTCAGAACATGATCCTGTGTCATCTGACAGTAGTTCTATATATCACATTTTGTCAAACTGCATGTCTTTGCATCATACAATATAGGGTCTAGCTAGCAGATCATGATTATGGAACAACATGCATTAATTCATTTATTACAAGAGCAAGTTGAAATATTTTTAAATATTTATTCAGGTTAGCATTATTCAGATATATCCTGTTTTCCTTCCTGCTAGTCAAATTATATGGCAGTTCAACAAATATCTACATGGATTATCATCATTTTAAAAGGTACAAAGTCACTAATACTTATTTACTTTTGAAATCTATTTATATTTAGGCAGTTATTTAAAAGGTTGTAATTACAAAATGGCTATTTCTTGGGGAATGGGGGGGCAGAACAGGAGGAGAAGCGAGGCCAAATAGAATTAAAAAATCCACCACCAAGCTGACTCTGAGCTGTTCTTCCCAGAAGTCCCATGTATTGTTACCACAGAAAGGCACAGTGAAATAAACAGGTATGAACAGAAATATCTACACTTATGAACACATCTGCTCTCCTAACAGGATGCATAATCAGTTGTACCCAACATACATTTACAACACAGAGTTTATCAGCACTAGCAAGTCTTGGTAAAGACAGATTCAGTAAACCGTTATTGCACCATAAACCTGCTGAAATTACAATGGATGTATGCTAACCTGGACAAACTCATCATTACAAATACACAGGCTGATGCTGACAGGTATGGAAAAGCCTTACCAGGGACTGACTTTACTGGACAAGCGATTTAGGGATATTTCATTTTTGAAATTGAGATTTGTACACTCTGGAAATACGTTATTTTTCTTTAAAACCTAATAAAACAAAAAAAGATCCCCCATTTATAACTTCAAAGTACAGTACAAGACAAGGAGTTGTGCCCATGGTAGTAGGTTAAGTATCAGCTCTGATTGGGCATACTGGTTTTCTTCTACCCAACAAATAAAGCCATTTTTTGCCTAACATTTAAAGCATCATAATTCAGTTTTCTTTGTCACAGATTTAGGATGTCATTTTTCCTCTCTCTAATCTTAATGCATTTGTTTTTTAAATTTGATTTCAAATATTGTATCAAGATAGGATTTTTATTTACTATTTAACCATTAAGCTGCTTGTGGTTTTGCATCCATTTAAACATAAAACATCTTGTAAAACTGGTTTTGAAATATGATCCTGACTGTAAATAAAAATATTGTTTGATTAAAAATAAACATATTCTTAGTCTCCATTAATAAAACAATTTCTACACATTATAAAAAACTTGCCTTTTTGATTTTATTATTAATAAGCAGTGTTCAGGAACTGTATATTTTCATTATGATGCTGACTGCAATACAACACATCACGTCTGTACACATTACAGGAGGAAAGTTAATAAACAGAATGAATAAACACAGGGCCTATCTGCATGATACATCATGGCACGTATCATCCCCATGTGTGGTGTTCTGACATGAATTAGTGACAGAGTTCTCTTAGATTTATAAACACCACTACTGGTACTAATTAGACACAAGAATAAATAATAGGTCAGCATATCAATTCCTCTATCTTACTTTTTTATTATGATTAAACTAGAAGAAAAATAGCCAGACACAACAAGAAGAACTAACAAGTTAACTCTTAAACCCTAATTATGTAATTCTACACTAACCGGCAAAATGTTTAGGCTGGCTATCGATATTCTTATTAATCAATAAACAAGCTATACAAATTTTAGACACAGACATAATTGTGAAGACCTGCATGAAAACAAGTCCTCTCATACATATGAATATGTGCACTTGCATATTCATATTACAATCACATACAAATCAGACATATATCTGACCTGTCTAGAGTATTCCCAGGTTTACACAAGATGAAAATAACTTTTGATCTCATTAGACTATACTCCTCCCTAGTAGGGTATATATATTCCATGGAGTACATTTCTAAAAAATCGCTTTAATTCCCTTTTATGTACCTTGGCATTTATTGACTTTTGATTCATCTTCCAAAACCACAAGTGATTTTTTGACAGACATCAACCAATTTGACTCTGCTTTAAAAACGGGGAGAGGGGGTTCAGAACAGAAATTAAATACCAATAGCTGTGACCCTCACTGGCTGGCTCCAAAGCTAACCATCGTCTCAGGCTCAGTATCCATGTAAAGTGACCATCTGCAACCGTAAGCACAACTGGTTCTGACACTATCTTCCCACCCCAAAACGGGTGAGTTTCGGGCACTTCTGTAATACTACGTGAGGCAGCCCTGGAAATCAGGGTGCTTTCCATGCACCCCACCCGAAGGTGAGCCCTTGCCACTGAAGTAAACAGACATTCCCAGGCACCAAGCCACCCAATGCCTGGCCATTAAACGCAGAAAAAGGAGGAGGGCTGTTTACAGACATTAACACCATGAGAAAGGGGACGTTTGGGGGGCAGAAAGCGGGGAGGTGTGGAGGCTGAAGGGGGGGGGGGCACCTACCAGTCCGTGTGCGGCTCATCAATAACCAGCAGCAGCTTGAACTTTTTGGCTGCAGCTGAGGAAGCGGCGGACGCCGCGTCCACCAAGCCGGCCGAGGCTGCCGTCTGCTTCACGGCGTTAGAGAGGGAGCTGAAGAAGCTGCTGCCCGCCGACTGCTGCGGCTGCTGCTGGGGTGGCGCCGACTGCGGCGGCTGCCTGCGCTCCGAGGCCGGGGAGGCGGCGGCGGCGGGAGCCGCCGAGGAGGCAGAGGGAGGCGGCTGCTGGGGCTCCGGCCGCTGCAGGTCGGTCATGTAGCCATTGGGCAGGTTGGCGATGAAGCTGCTGTCCGAGAGCCTGCGCCGCAAAAAGTTCATCATCTGGCCGGAATCCGGGGAGCTGCTGGCGGGAGTGCGGCGAGGCGCGGCGCGCTGCAGCGGGCTCCACGCTGTGCGGGCGGGCGGGCTCGCTCCTCGCTCGCAGGCTGCAGCCCCAATGAGGGGAGGCGCTGCCTTCGCTAGAGCAGCGGCGGCGGCTGCTTCCCTCCCCTCGCTTCCTCCAGTCTCTAGGTGGCAGCCGCCCAAGGCTGGTCTGCGATGAGCGCGCAGCGGACCAGAGGCAGGGCTGAGCTAACGCCTTGCGGGGCCCCCGCCTCACAGCGCCGGAGGGGCCCCAGGGGCGCCTAGCTCGGGGCGGGCTTCTCCGGGGCAGACTGTGCCCCGCATCCACCGCGCCCAGCCCCCCGCGCTGCCGCAATACGCAGCCCCCTGCCTTCGCCCCGCAGAGCCCACCGCTCCGCCGGGGCAGAGAGACCTGGGCTGGGGGCTCGTCGGGGTCCTTTCCCGCCGACACACACGTCCAGGGGGAGGGGAGACAGCACTGCCCAGGGTTCCACTACTCTGCCAGGAGCGCTCAGCTGCACCGAGCCGACACCTCCCTCGTGGTGGGCCTAGGGCTGCACAGGAGACGTGGGGGGCTAGAGCAAATCTGAAACTGAGGCCCCTCCACCCTTGCAGAAAGATTACCAGGAGGCGGGGGGGGGGGGGATTGGAGAGAGCCATACACCACCATCACACTCCCTTACCCCCTCCCACCAAGTAGCGGCTTCTCTGTATAGAGCTGGGCCTGGCTCCCCCTCTGGACGTTGTAACCTTTTGTGGGGGTGGCAGTGCAATTCAGATTTGGCCCGGTGGCCCCTCGATAATGACACAAAGGCTGCCAGGCCAAACCTGAGTGGTGCTATGACTTTGCATGCCTCATTGCAATGCCACTCAGTTTGGGATCCCTCTCAAATGGGGCTGGGGCCCCTTTGTGAGAGCCCTGAATGAGGCTAAGGCCCACAGGTGTAACCCATGGTACAGGCAATGCATAGAGTGGCTGCTGTACTGTGGGTGCATCCAGACCACTCAGAATCCTATCCTGATTAACTGTTCTTTATCCGTGGGTGACTTGGCTGAAGGGGAGCTAACCCCAGAAAGCTCTCTTCTATCAGTTTGTAAATTTGTTAATTATATTTCACTGAGCACCACTCACCCCCAAGTTCCTAGGGCAGTCCCTACTTCCAGCAATTTACTTCCTAAATAAACATCAACATGTTTATGCTAAACTAGCAAACTAAACTAGAAGTGTACTAGTCACCTGGAACTGCTGATAGTACTTCTTTAATAAAACTTTTTAAATGTTAGAGAACTAAAACTTTCCTGTCAATTTGTGATTATGAATGGAACCTAACTTATAGCCTTAGTACTGGATCTCTGTCTATCATAATAAGTAACACAGACCAGGCAATTGCAGATCAAGCTTCCTCAAAGTGCATCTAAGCTTTCATAACATGCCCGTCTCCCTATTATCTGAGCAGCAGCCACGCTCATCCTCAGACTGGAAAGCAGAAAGAACAAATGGGGCCATAGATCTGGCCCAAGATCCCTCCATCCAAAGGAAGCAACATCTTGCTTAAGCAGTCTACGTTATACACAAGTAGAAGTTACAATGACAGCCTCTGAGCAGTGAAACCAGTTGGCTGCTCGGTGTCCTGCCTCAAGCACCACTAGACAGTCTTAAACCTTCCCCAAAGTGACACCAACACTTATACAAACCTAATGTGTTTTTAAAAATCATTTTCTTCTAAGCAGAGGCTACAATTCAATGCCTTAATCATAAGATCAGTGTATATTGTCACTAAAGGGCAGAGTTAAGGTTAGAACTGAAATGCCAGGACCTCATTATCCCAACAAGTGCACAGGTGCAAATTCTATTCACTTAAATGGGAGTTACACATACACAGCTGATAGGTGGACTAGGCCCCAGGAATTTTAGCTCCTTGACCCTTGTGGTAAACATCACAACCCAGCACTCCTTCTCCTCTACTGAAGAAACTAGGGAAGTAAAATTTAAAAAAAAAGTTCACAATATTTTTGTGAGAGAAGAAATTTCTGTAAATATAGTACAAATTATTACACTTTACTTTAGACATACACATCTGTAAGCTATCTTAATAAAATACAGTCATCTCTACATTAGAAGATATCTACACTCGGGGTAAAAGTAAGCAGGTACGGCAGGCTGGTAAAGGCCGGTACAGTGTACCAGTAAAAAGTGGCCACGGGTATCAGTCCATAAGCAATTGACTTTAAAATGCTGCTGGGGGGGGCAGCAAAAGGAGCAGCTGCCCAGGGACTGGCAATTTAATGGGCACAGGGCTCCGGCCACTGTAGTAGCTCTGTAGCCCTGGGCGGCATAGGCCAGGCAGCGCGGATGGGCTGGCTGAGGGACATTGACCCCTCCCAGCCCCGTCCCATCTGCCCCATACCAGTAAGTCCTCTGTGTTACTTTCATCCCTGCCTACACTTATATTTAAAGTGTGGTTCTACTCCAGAGTGACTATGTAAAAATGGCACCTCTTTACTCAGATCTGCTCCCCATATACCTCTGTAGATTTTATTTTAAAAAAAAATAGTTTACTTCTTTCTATTCCAGTTAACCTTGCTGAGTCAACATACATATGGGATAGTGAGCTGGATTATATGATGTTTTACACACCTATTGGTGTTAACTAGGTTTCAATTATAGGACTAAAAATTCTGTTCTCCATGTCACCTGAGTCATTTTCTGGTAAGCATAGAGAAACAGTGAGAAGCCATTTAAGCTTCAATATCTGTTAGTATAAAACAGGATGTAATCAGTGATTAAGGCATGGAGTGGTTAAATTATTCAACCTTAACTTTTTGGACATAGGATCCATCCAACCTAGTAAACTTGTGTGAAGATAGTTTGTCTTCTTATGGATGGATGGATGAAAGATGCTTCCGATCTATGGTATTCCGATCTATGGTATTTTCCACACCACACCCACCAAACTAGCATGGATAAGATTAGATGGAAGGTATTTTCTGACTCTAGTCATGGCAAATGGCAGCCATATTTCACCCCTGAAATGCTGTCTTCTATAATTATAAAGAAGTTCAATTCTACAATATTTGGAAAGTACAATATGCCTGGTTCTGTCATGTACACTTCTGATAGGAGAAAGAGATTCTCTGAAATCTTCTTCCCATTATCCCATCAACTGGGGTTAGTCATTGTGCAAGTCATTGTGCATTGTGTTTGTCTGCCTGTGGCAGCATTAAGGTCCACCTGCTTATCCATCTTTTTTGATGCAATCCATCCATCATCTTCCTTTGGGGTCTCTTTCCTACCACTCTCTCCATGCCATGCTATCTTCACCAGGTCCCTTTCATTTATCTTCCGCATGTTTCCAAACCAGCAAAATTGCACTTTTTGTATTTTGTCAGCCACATTATGAGTTTGACTTCCATCCTAATACTTTCATTTCTAAATCTGTCTTTTCATGTACAGTAGAACCTCAGCGTTATGGACACTTTGGGAATGGAGGTTGTCCATAACCCTAACATGTTCTGTAACTCTGAAGAAGTTATAGACTTCAACCACATGCGGGGTTGGGGCTTCAGCTGTAGGTTTGGGGAGTGGGGGGGAGTTATGGCTCCAGGTGGTGGAGAGTCAGGTCTTCAGACCCTTGAGGCATCAGAGTGCCAGGACTCCAAGCAGGAGGCTCAGGGAGCACCGGGGCTCAGTGCTTTAGCCATGGGGGAGTGCGGAGGCTCATGGCTATAGCCCAGGGGTGGGCAAACTTTTTGGCCCAAGGGCCACATTGGGATTCAAAATTGTGCGGAGGACCAGGCAGGGAAGGCAGTGCCTCGCCAAACAGCCTGGCCATGCCCCCCATTCGACTCCCATTCACTTCCCGCCCTGACTGCCCCCCCAGAGCCCCCCAACAAATCCAACCCCCCCACCACTCCTTGTCCCCTGATTTCCCCCTCCGGAGATCCCCCACCCTAACTGCCCCCCAGGACCCAACCCCATACCTAAGTCCCCCTATCCTTGTCCCGTGATTGCCCCTTCCAGCGACCCCCCACTCTAACTGCCCCCCCGGCCCCTCATCTAAGCGCCCATGCTCTTTGTTCCCTTACTGCCCCCTCCCGAAACCCACCACACTAACCAACACCACCAGGGACCCCACCCCCATCTAAGCTCCCTGCACTTTGTTCCCTGACTGCCCCCTCCCGAGACCCCCCACTCACCCTAACCACCACCCAAGCCGCCCCCGCCCCCATTCTTACCTTGGTCAGCTGTCCTGGCCCTGGCAGCTAGACCCCGCACCCCGGAACTCGGGGCCCAGGGCTCCCTAGTCGGGAACTCGGGGCCTGCGGCTCGGAGCAGGGACAGCTGGGACCGTGACTCGGCCCGGCACAACCGGCTGGGAGCGCGGGGCCCCGCGGCTCCCCCTGGTTGGGCCCGGTGCGCTGAGCGGGGAGCCCGGGGCCCGCGGCTCCATGCGGCTCAGCCAGCGTGCCGGGCTGGGAGCGTATGGGCCCACGGCTCCCCACAGCTCGGCCGGTGCCGGGCTGGGAGCACATGGCGCCGCTCCCCCTAGCTGGGCCCAGCGGGCGGGTCCCCCGCGGCTCAGCCCGGCACCCCAGGCAGGAAGCGTGGGCCCCGCGGCTCAGCCTGGCACTCCTGGTGGGAGCGCAGGGCCCCTCATCGTGCTTGCCCGGCCCCTGGGCAGGGAGAAGGGGGCCTCTGGCACCGCTCCCACCTCCCAGCACTCAGGGACCGGATAAAAATGGCTGGCAGGCCACATGTGGCCCGCGGGCCATAGTTTGCCCACTCCTGCTTTAGCCTCACAGTTCTGCTCCCACTTTCAGCCTTGTGGGAGGGTGCTGGGGCTCTGGGCTTCAGCCCTGCAGGGGGTGCTGCTGCGCAGGGCTCCCCAGGGCTCTGCTCCCAGCTTCAGTAGGGGGGCTATGCCTGGACTCTAGCTACAAGGGGAGTGTGGGGGTGGAAGCTGGTGCTCCCCTCAGTTCTAAAGCCCCGGAGCAGCTTAAGCCAGCCTTAGCATCCCATGCGAGACTGAAACTGGGATCAGAGCCCTAACACTCGACCACCCTGGTTTAAAGCCCTGAGCCCTGGTGCTCCCAAGGGTCAGAAGCATCAAGCCCTGTCCCCTCTAGCCTGGAACCTTGAACACCCCCCACCCTGCAGCTGCAGGCCCAGCCCCACATGGCTAAAGCCCTAAGGCAGTATAGTATTTGCTTTTTTGTGTGTGTCTGTACTGCTGCCTGACTGAGGACTTTTGGTTCCACAGGGTGTTTGGTTGACTGGTAAATTTGTAACTCTGGTGTTCATATCTTTGAGGTTCTACTGTAACTTCTCATAGGGCCCAAGACATCTGAAACACCTGCAACTGTTGAACCTGCTGTCTCTGTATAACGCATGCTTCTGTACTATATAGCATTGTGCAGTGCACTATGTATTATACAGTTGGGCTTTTAGTCTCAGTGGCATATGCTTGTCACACACTACCCCAGAGATGTTATTCCACGCACTTACAGCACTCCCCAGTCTGCACTGTATGTCATGTTCAAACTCACCATCTTCTGTGACCCAGCCACTAAAGTACTTGAACTGGTCAGTCTAGTTTAGTCACACATCAAACAGATGTTCTGAAATGCTAGGGTAAAAGCTATTTTCAGATTTTACACCATTAATTATTTTAGTTTAACTGCACTGTGCCCTCCCTGTAAGACTCCCCTTCTCAGAAAGGAATCTTCTACCTTTAATCTTGACTATTTTGGCTTCCATTATAACCATGCTGATTAGTCAAAACAGCTCCTCTGAATAATACTCAGAATGCTTGGTTATCAAACATGGTGCTTAATTAGAATGCATTAGTCACTGTCTTCTTTGCTGCTTTTCTCTAGTAGCATCTTCTTTAATTTATTTATTTAAGAACATTTAATTTGCGTGAGGAAGCACTATTGTGCTATTCCATCAGGTATCCAAGTTAATCTGTGTGACTGTTTGTCACAGTCGTCATTAGAATGGCTTGCACAATTTTAAAAGTGTCCTGTTATGAATGTTAACTGCCTGTGAAGGAGGTAGACTGCCCCTTCAGGGTAGTAAGTCCTAGTGGTCAATTCACTTCCATCTTTAGTCATAGCCCATGAAGAATTGGAGAGGTCTGGTATAGACAAGGATCTGGGAAACAGGAGATATGGGTAAAGGGGAAGCAGACCTGGGGGTAATAGTACTTGACGGAGAGGAAACCCATTAGAATTCCTTTAAAGGCTCAGGACCAGGAGCATTGCAGAGTGAGTGGGGTAAGGCTTCCCTCTTACGCAACCACTGGGAATGAGCTGGGAAAAGGGACTAAAATGTTTGTGCTTCTCCCTGATTGTAAAGATGTATAGGAGCTGGCCTGCCTGCTGAATTCTCCAAGTCTAAAAGTGGAAGGGCTGATTGGAGGAAAAGGGCTACCTGGAGGAGAAATGGGCTGAATGCTTGTATCTGGCTTAAATCAGAACCCAGCTCCAGGGCCAGAGCTGGGGGAACTCCTGTCTTAAGGAGAGGTGGAATAACAGTCAGAGATACAGCATGGCTCCAAGAAAAGGGATTATGGACTCCTGCTCTAAGGAGAGAGCAGATAACTCTGGCCACTGGATTGTGCTTCACAGAAAAACTTGGAGTGGAGGATTTAAAAAGGCTCCTCAGTGGCTGGCTGAGAAAGAGCTGCACAAGGTGCCTGAAACACAGAGCAGAACAATAGAATCTGTGTCCAGGGAGCGATGCTGATGAACAAAGAAAGGTATAAGCAAGCCAGGGAGGCTGCAAGGGATTAGGAGTAGTCCTGAACTACCAAAACAGGCTCCCTGGGCTGGATTCCTCTACCTCTTCCCCAGCAGAGGAAAATGGAAAAGTCTCAGGACTGAGAGAGGCAAAGTCCATTTCACTCACAGGACAGAATTCTTCTTTGGAGTACATTTGCTAGTATTTTTTCTGGTCTAGTTTTGAATGCTGCAAGCCATGTGGGTTTCCACTGCTTCCCTTGGGAGACTTTTCCACACTTTAATTGAATGATCTCACTTCATATTTGTTGTTTTATATTATTACTGCATTGAAATGTGCTCATGTAGACACACATAGTTACACGCATAAGACAAAACAGAGGAAAACCTTTAATGTAAGGACACTATGGCACTGTCCATGGTGGTAAAAGCTGCATTAGTAAACCTGATGTCCCATGTTACTGGATGAAAAACTGTATTCCCCAGCTCTGGTTGTATTTTAATTGGAACAAGTTGGAATGGAAAGTAGGAAGAGCATAGCTGGCAGATAATTGGGTAACTGGGGCAGAGATGCTAGTCAGCAACACTAGGAGTGGGGTTTTGGAGGTTTTCCTTCCAGTTGCCAAAGAAAATAGTGAAAAGTACAATTCCATTACTTCTCTCTCACCTGCTCACTGTCATATCCTTCTTCCTAACCATCCTGACACCACAATATACATGCTATTCCTCTCCCAGCCATCCACCCACAAATGCTCTCCCACTCATTATGCGCCCCACAACCACCATGCTCCCTGTTCATTGCGCAAAGCATTATCCTCAGGGAGTTGGGAGGAGGGGTATTCTCTTCCTCTCTCCAGAATCTCAAGAAGGGGAAGCCAGGAGCAATAGGCCTTATATTAGCATCCCACCATGGTCGATTATGGACAGGATCCACTTTCCTTTTACCTCCACACATGAAGACCCCAGGCTCTCCATGGGTGTCTTTTAGCCAAGTCCTGCTTCAGATTGGCAGGAGGCCTGAAACCATGACACTCTGAAACCTCTGCTGCTTGCCTTGAACTACAAGGAGGGAGAGCTTTCTAAAAGAATGGGTCAAATGACAAAACAGCTGTCCCCTAACCCCAAATCGAAGACTGTTCCTTCTCATCACCCAAAGTGACTGCCCTACTTATTTGTCATTTTGACTGTGATCCTTATTTTTCTATTAATGTGGGTTTCCCTACCTTTTTAATATGGTTCATGACGTTATGTACAGAGGGGATTAGTTACTTCTGCTGTATGATAAGTCCCCTAATGTTGTAGTTTGACAGATGACAAAAGATTATACATAACTTATTTACAACCAAGTGGCCAAAGATGTTTCAGTGACCTTAGCCATGGACGTTCAAGGTAAAATTTCAGCACAGCACCAGGGTCATGCAGTTTGACATTGCTACAAGCAAATGAGAAAGAAGTTTTATAATGTATCTGACATATTAAAGCCTTGGTGCACACCCTTTAACATTTGTTGAAGGAGTCTTCTAAATATGAAGGAAAGATGTCATCTATAAGTTCCTCTATGTAAAGTAGGTGTGTCCCCCCCGCCCCTTTGGTTCACATCCTGAAGGATAGACAAAGTTTGTCTGTATAGATTCAAATATGACAATAAAGCATGAAATAGGATAATAGTTTCTCTCTTCCATTGTTGGTTTTAAGGTGTATAACAGTGCATCTAGGATGCAGTTTAAAATAGCCAAATTCGTGAATAATTGTAAAAATAAACGAGATGCACTGCACAGGGTTAAATGTCTACTAAGATCTGCATAATAAATAAGCCATTAGAGGCAAACAAGATCTGTGTATTGAAAATAATGTCTTCCACACATGTGAGATAATGCTCCACAACCAAGGCAACTACCTGGTGTAGAAAGACAAGGCCCTGAAATATGAACCCTGGTATCAGAGGCCCAGTATAAGGCCTAAGGTAAAGTAATGGGTCAAGACTTTGCTAAAATAAAGCAAAGTTAAGCTGTGAGGCAGAGGCAGGCCCTGCTCACGGAAGCTGGCGAGGAAAGGGCCGATGTTGCAAAAGTACACAAACATACGAGGTACCAGAACACTTGTACATTCCATACAGATAACAAGGAACAGGCTGACCCATCCTAAAGTCAGGGGCAAAAGGGTAATATGATGGATAGAGTTGTTTTGCTCGAACTAAGATGTACAAGGTGAGAGGCAGCACTTTACTATGTAAAGGGAATGTACCTTACTACGTAGAGGGGATGCACCTCAGTATGTCAGGGATGATGTGTAATTTGTTTGTACCTGTGTATAAGAATGCAGCCCCGGGTAGGTGTCTTTGTCTAGCTTAGGGGGCAGTGGAGTGTCCTGCCACTGACTGAGCTGTGTCCATTCTCATGGAGCACATATGTACTAGCAGACCCATCGATGTCTAATCCAGCTGAAGCTAGAGACTGTGTTTCATTCGACAGTAAATCTGGTCGGGTCCCTTGGTACCTTAACAGAGTCTGTGGTTTTGGGGGGTTCTCTCGGGGTTTGCTGTGTCAGCTATCTGCACAGAGCCGGGGCAGCACGCAGGGGGAACATGCACGCAGCTGACTGTTATCATCATTGAACAAGAGCAGAGCACCATACTGGTAATTACTGATAACATTGGAGACCCCGACCGCTGATCTGGTGCGTAAGCGAACTGTCCGCTATAGGAATCGTGATCTAACATGACAGAAAACCACGAGCTAGGGACCCCCCTTAACCCCTCCCTGCAAATCCCCACAGAGTTTAAAAAATATAATGGGGAAAAAACATGTAATGTAACTTGTAAGGCTAGGGCAGAGACTGTAGCCTTAAAATGTAAAATATTGTAAACTATAACCATGGCTGTTGAATGGTTAAAACAGCACCCCACAAAATTGGTGGAACAAGTAACAGTAACAAAGAAAGAGTTAAAATAATCAAAAGAAGCTACGAAGCCCTGGAGTGTTTCCACCCCCCTTGCAGAGTGGTAAGCAGCCCACAGACAAGCAGCACAGGAACAGAATAAAACACTGGAAACAGCTGCAAGGAACCTACAAAAAGAGATGTGCCGTCCCGCGTTATAAATATTGGTAATAAACAACAGGCTTCAGGTAGCCACCCTGTGCCTGAAGAATGGGGACAAAAATGGAAAAAGATGGCCCTAGTAAAATTAAAAGATGAAACGGGGTCCACTGCAGTGCTACCACTATCTTATGATAAAAGCCAGGTTCTGGCAAAACCTAAACTGGAGCCTAGTCTGGTGCCTGTCAGAAAGGGACAAGTAAGTGCAAAGTAGCACACAATACTTTCACTGAACTGGTAAATCAAACAAAGGAAGAAATGGAACAGTTCACAGAGCACATTAGGAAACAGGAACTGTGCCTCGATTGCAGGAGAGTGCCTAAAAAAGAATTTCAAAGTCAAAAACTAAAATTGAGCAGGTTAACACCTAAAATTGATGTATTAATACAGGGGTCTCAAACTCAAATGACCACGAGGGCCACATGAGGACTAGTTCATTGGCCCGAGGGCCGCATCACTGACACGCCCGCCTCGCTGCCCCCGGTCCCACCCCCACCCCAGCCTTTCCATGAGGTCCCACCTCTGCCCCGCCTCCTACCCTGAGAGCGCAGCTCCCCGCTCCTCCCCGCTCCCTCCTGGAAAGTGCTAAGCGCCTGGAGGTAGGCAGGGAGGAGGCGGGGGCGTGGGGAGCTTGGCAGCTGCAGGAAATTAAGTGGGGGGAGAGAAGGGGCATGGGGAGCTTGCCTGACCACAGAAAATAACCCCGCGGGTCACGTGTTTGAGACCCCTGCCTTAGGTGAACTACTCCATCACCTAACAAATCTGAGCCTCATACTCAGCCTCAGTGTTACACATACAACGATACAAAAGTATAGTAAAAAATATTTTTCACGGTGCATTGAGTCGTAGTGCTGACACATGTTATACTCCTTGGGAACAGCAATTATTTGCTGACAAATAAGGCACTGAATTTTATCTTTTACCTCTGTGAAAAAACATAAATTCTCCTATTTGTCTTGGAAAACTCTCTTTTCTTCCATGAATGTTCTTTTTTTTGACGAAGTCATTTCCAAGCAGTTTTAATAAAATATATTCACTTAATAATGCACCTCACTCAAAGGACCAAACAGGAACTTAGATTTACTTCTATTAAAGCACCCTCCTGGACTGGGCTGCACTCGCACTCCACTCTTGCTCCGCCTCTTCCAACCCCTTCCCTGTCCCCTTCAAATCCTTTCCCTGTCCCCTTCAAACCCTTTCCCTGTCCCCTTCTCTGTCCCCTTCAAACCCCTTCTACAAAGTTCCCACCCCAACTCCGTCCCCTCTCCTCCCCTAGTTCAACCCCTTCATCAAAGTTCTCACCCCAACTCTGCCCCCTGCCCGCCCCTAGTCCAACCCCTTCCCCAAATCCCCGCCCCTTTCTCCCCCTCCTCTTCTGTACATGAGGCTTCCCACTCCTGGCCCCTCCCTCCCAGAAACCGCTAAGCCGCCAGTGAATTGCCTGGCGGTAAGCGGAGCAGCGGGAAGTAGCAGCATGGGAGAGAAGCACGTGGGGGCGCGGGGAGCTTGGTGAGGGGAACTGGGGGGGGGCTCGGGTAGCTTGGTTGGGGGCCGCGGGGGAGCTTGGCGGAGGGGGCAGAGGGAGTTTCACGGGCCGCAGGGAAGGGCTTGGCGGGCCGCACGTGCCCCACATGTTTGAGACACCTGTATTAATACATGGAGTTGCCCCAAAACAGTTAACTGCTGCCAAAAAAAGGCACGCCCACCATCCATTTGGCACACACACAGAAACAACAGACACTGGGGGAACAAATTCAGGTTTTACAAGAGCACATAATTACCCCCACTCTCCTCTCAAAGTCAGGATAAAAACCAGGGGTGCAGATGCCAACTGTGCAGGTTCCTAATTCCATTCATCTATGGAACCACACTACACGCTCATATCTGAAAGTATAATCTTCTCTTCAAATATTTTTACATACTGGTTAAGTTTTTCCTTTATATGCCTCCTCAGTTTGCTGAACTAGCTGCTGCCACCTGTACTTTCAAAGACCTTGATAGAGTTAATCTCTCTTGGCTAAGGCCTTGCTACCTTCCTAGTTGCTCTTGCCCAGCCCTTTCCCCCTCCTCTCCTTGGCTCGCTCTCTTTGTTTTAAAAGTTAAAAGTTATAGTTTTTACAGAAACCTCCAAAAGTTAAACAGTTGAAAACAGAACAAAACAACAAACAAAGAAAACAAGGTAAATACTTTAAATAAATCCAGTAAATTAATTATTTTAACCTTTCAGGAATGCAACAGCTGGAATTATTTCTAACTTTCTTGAAGATATAGTTGCCAAGGTACAGAAATGGACACTCTGCTTCTAATCCTAACCACTCACTAATATTTGAAACATGGACTTTTCTAATTTCATGTAGCAGAGTTTTAAAATAATGTTAAATACAAAGTAATGCAAAATTCTTTGTTACCAAATTAATACAAATAAATTTGGCAAATAGTATATATTTATCAATTTATATTAAAAGTTTTAAATATGGTAATAACTTGTTTATTCAAATGTTTAACCCTTTTTATTTTTGTTTGCCTTATTTTGTATAGTTATGAATAGAATTCTGGTGCCATTTGTTTTTATTTGTAAGTTTGTCCTCTGTGTCCTGTGTTGTAAGTTGTGTGTGTCACATGACTATTTTTATTTTGTTGCAACAAAAGTCAATTTTATACCCTTTATTTATATATATATATGGTGCCACTCTATTTTAAGATAATGGTTGGAGTATAATCATAGTATTATTAGCACCAATTTTTTTTGTGCAAAGTTCAAAAAGGTTTCAGTTACAAATATATGTACATATATTTCTTCCTCAACAAATAATGTAAATGCAATCAAAAATAATTTTCTTTTTGAAAACAGCTTTGTTTTTTAAGTTTTTTTATTCGTTGTTCAAAGAAAAAATGTAGGGGAAACCTCAACATTAAGGCAAAGATAATATTAACAAAATCTCAATTTCTTGTTTGGACTTTTTATAAACTTGTTTGGGTTTTTAAATATAGTTATAACCATGTTATAGCAAAAATGTTTAAAAATAACTATTTATACTTAAAGCTAACCAAACAATTTCAACAGGTTTTCACGTTTCCAACAGGTTTCCACCTTTGGCTCCCAAACACAACAAAGCATCATGAAAGATTAATACCCTCAAACTATTTGCATGAATCTGTATTTAAAAATTATTTTGGGTTTAATTTGGGGGTTGGTTTAATTTTATATGCTTTTCCCTTGCTATACTGTGAGTCCTGGACATTGGTCTGGTCCAGTCAGGGAAGGAAAATGGTATATTTTAGGGGAAATAGAAAATTTTCCTTACGGGTTGATTTTAAAAAGATAAAAGCGGTTAAACCCTGGAATATTAAATAGCCCCTACAGAGATGGATTAATGGGTATAGGAGAAATATGATGCAAACCATAAGATGGGGTATCAAAGATACATGGTAAATTGTAGAACCAGGAAACAGGTTTTTTTCTTGACTACTTTAGACAGAGAGCACACATTGTAAACACTTCATCTGAGAAAATTATTCAAATTGATTTCTCATCTGGAGCCTCTTTTATGCAGATGGGTCTGAAAAGGGGGGTGAGCCTCTACAGCTAGAATAAGCATCCAAATATTTGGATACTTATTCCATTTTGGACCTTTTGTACTCACCACTCCCTCATCACTAGAATTTACATAGTTTTTCTATGTAGAGTTTCATTTACTGGATGCTTTATTTATTTTTGCTATAATATGGCTGGGGTTTGCAGTTTATTTTAACCCTCTCCTTGCAAGTCCTAGATGCAAGGCTAGAATTATTTAAATAGCAAAGTTAGATTATTTCAGTAGCAAAAATTCTTCTTTTCAGTATAATGGAGATTCTATGGAATAAAAAAAAACATTGAAGTATCATTTTCTCTTAAGCTGCAGTAACAAAAAAACCCACAACCCTATGTGTGTATTCTGTCATCTTGTTTAATTTCTTTGTGTTAAAGACTAAGCAAATTGGAAAACCAATTCAGCAACAAGTGTGCATGATTAAATACAAAGACCAAATTAAAATAATTAGTATCTGAAGCCCACAGAAGCAAGGAAATGCAGAATGCAGGCTGTCAAGCCATTGTTTCTAAGCACTGTATTTCATATTTGATGTACAATCACCCATTATTCTAAGCTTTCCATCAGAGCAGCTTCTATCAGCTATAGTGTCCACAGTAAACGTACATGATAACCACAGCAAAGCTACAAATCTCTCTGTAATAGTGCTGCTTCCTTTGTACTCAGCATCACTGTGGGGAATTTCACTGTCTTCTTTTATAACCTTGGCATAATTTTTTATTCCCTTCCTTCTCCTTCCACATCATGTCATTCTTCTTTTAAAAGAACATTTCTGGAATCCATTCTTTCCTTGCAATTCTAGCCACTAAAACCCTTGTCCAGGTATTGATACTCTCTGACCTTGACTGTAAATATTATAATTTCTTCTGAAGTTGTAAGTCATAACAGCTTGTGCAATTAGTGCATCTCTCATGTCTCTGATCCACTCAGCTGCAGATGAGTCCCCTCCCAATGCACAAGGAGGATGCCAAGGGCAATCCCAGGTTCAAGATGGATTGCTATCTCAAAGGTCATTTGTATGTTCCGCCAGAACCCATTCAGTTACAGGTGCTACAGCTCTGTCACAACTTGCCGTTAGCAGGCCATCTGGGTTGCCTCAAGACTCTCCAAATGCCTATCGAGTCCTTCTAGTGACCACACAACGATCCACTTGTCTATGAATCCTATGAGACATGCACCTGCACCAAAACTCTGTGCTCAAAACCCCTTGGTACCCTAATGTCTCCTGAGACTCATTTAGACCCTGAGCAGCCATGACCCTGGACTTTATAGTCAAGCTCCCTCTGATTAACTAGTCCTCATCATGGTCAACTAGTCAACACCATAGTCCTCACCATGGTCAACCAATTGACAAAAGTGGTGCACTTTGTCCGCATTGTTCACCTGCCTTCCACAACAGAAGCAGCCATCTTCATGGACTCTTGGATCAGTGTGAGAAAAGAATCAGGCACAGTGACATTAGGGCTAAACATTGTCATTTTCAGACACTGAACTATCAAGATTATTGCACTAAGAAAATATGCTTGGGGAGGCAGAAGGGCAGCAGTAACTGATCTGTGGAAGTTTGTTTTGTTTCTTATTAATTGGGCAAGGTTTTATTATGAAACATACACTCTGTTTTGTGTACGAAAATTTGGTAAAACCCTATGTGTTAGAAGTTTGTATGTGTGTAGTTTTCCCAATGATAATAGCTTTGAATGTAGGTGATTCTAAATAATGTAAATGTAGGACCATATATTAAACAACTTAAGTATGGCCATACTGGTTCAGACCAAAGGTCCAGCTAGCCCAGTACCTGTCTTCCAGTAGTGGCCAATGTCAGTTGCCCCCAAGGAATGAACAGAACAGATTATCATCAAGTGATCCATCAGCTGTTGCCCATTCCCAGCTTCTGGCTAACAGAGATTAGTGACACCAAGTATTGCTTTACTTAACACAGACTTTGATCTTATAAATTTTTAAACACAATAAAAATTGAGTAGTAAACATACTGTATTCAGAATTGAATGGATTTAGATATCCAGTGTTTTTTTTCCATTACTTTCCCCATCTTATGTACAGTCAGTGTAAAACTGAAGCATATTAATTTTATTAAAACATCAGGTTCTCCTCCCAGGAAATCTGGCTTGACTTTTTTCTCTCATGACATATTCCCCAAATATATTTCATCTCTGTCCAATTCTTAATTCTTTATATAATTTTTCTTAATGCTACTTGCTTGTTTTTACTTGGTTTTATTTGTGGGTTCCTCCAGACAAGTATTTCAGTTTTGCTGAAGGTAAAGAATTTAATCTGGTTCATTTGCTATGAAATATATAAAAGTCTTTTGAGCAAGAATTTTCAACCTAGCCAAGAAAAAAATAAGGACGCTTGGAGAGATGATCCAAAAAAATTAGGACACTGCATTTTAAAATGAAATCTAAAGAGTCCAGTTTAAGACTGCAGTATGATGTGCTAGGCCTTCAAACTACCCTAAGCCTTTTTCAGAAAAACAAGCAAACAAACAAACATTCAGGACTGGACAAGGCACTGATCTATGCACAACAGGAAACAATTGTGTTTTGTACTTACAGAGGGATGGACTATATGTCCCAACAAACTTTCTCTACTGTTGTGGATTTACATATAAGGACACTCTGCTTTTTAACACTGAAGAAGTGATAAGTGTGGATGGACTTTTCCTCTCTTGCACTGGAATAAAGAGAGCAGAATAAATGACATCCTAGTGTATTTATACTCCTATGAACATTATTATTTATTATCATAAAGCCTAGGGGCCATAATTACAGATCAGGCCCCCATTGTACTACGTGCTGTACAAACAGAACAAATAGACAGGATGCTTTGATAGTAGGTTATCATAGGATTTGCAGATGAGACCTGACTCTTGGTCAATCAAGCTCAATTTTTGTCTGAAACAGTAGTCAATACCTGATGGTGTGGAAAGCAATAAGGCAAATCATGTATCACCTAGAAGAATACTCCTTATGGAGGAAAATATTCCTTCCTGATCCATTTAATAGCCAATTTATGCACTGAGGTATTGTCTTAATATTTGTAGTGATGTATGCTTTGGTTGCAATAGTTAAGCACTCTCAAGAGTACACAGTTTAGGGAATCATTCTGCTCTAACTCTGGAGAGTCAACACAGCTCCCGACTAATCACTTCTTTTAAGAGTGGTAACAGTTTTCTTGTTACGTTATCTGGGATCAAGCAATAGAAATCTGGTTGGTCATCAGCTCCAGACTCTAAGGTAGGGCTGGTCAGAGAACAACTATTCTGTTCCATGAAAACTTTTGAGTTTTTATTCCAATGCAAAAAGAAAACAACCCTAGAATTTTGGAGGGAAGAAGGAGAGAGGGAAGACAGAGAAACATCATTGGTTAGAGTGCTGAACTGGAATATGAGAGATCAAGCCTCAAGTCCCTGCTCTGCCTGACTCAGAGTTATAAAACCTCAATTTCTCCCGCTGGAGCTGATTCACTTTATATAAATATTTATTGGGTCAGGGCAAGACACTGACTCTAGAGCCCAGTGGTTATGGCACTTGCCTAGGATGAGGGCATCTAAAGTTCATGGCCCTACTCCAGATCAGGAAGAACAGGGAAATGAACCTGTATCTCCAATATCTCAGGTGAGTGCTTTGCCCAAAAGGCTATTCTAGTCAGTCTTCCCACTCTCTGGAAATTCCAAACTGGACCTGAGAAATCTTCCCAACAAAATTTTCTTTGAACCAGATACATTTCTTCAAAACACTTCCGTTAAATACTTTGTATTCATCAAAAAAAAAATTCCAATCAGCTCTAAAGTATTCTGTCATCTTTAGTGTAGCCAAACTGCATTAGACACACCTTTTGTTAGCAGTCTGCTTGTCTCATCCAAGCATTCATCTAAGTTTCCTTTGTATGCAATTATCCCTTTATTTTTTGACAGCAGGATATGCAAAGATGATTATCTTAAGTTCAACTTATCAACATACTCCTGGTTGGAGGCAGCAACTTTGTCTTAGGTAACTTTCATATTTAAGATGATCAGCTAATTTCTTAATGTCATCTTGTGGCCCTTCAAAACCATAGCAACAAACATTTTTTGGTATTGGATGTGGGTCTATTTGCTCTTTGCTCTACTCAGCCCCTTTGAAGTAGGTGCTAAATCAGTGTCAAAGTATTTCCCATTTCAACAGAGAATTACAAATACCCTCTGCATAATCCTAACCAGCTGGACTAATCATTGAGGTCAACTGGATTTAAGCACATGCTTAAGTGCTTTCCTGAATTGGGGTCTAAAAAGCAGCTCCCTGTGGTGCTCAGCAATAAGTATTCTTGCAAAACATCATACAGAATGTGGATACAACAAGCCTGGTAAATCCTTTTTCTGACAAAAGGAAGACTGTATCCCACTGACAATATTTATATGATGTTGTGAAGTGAACTCAGGAAATAATGGTTTTTAATGGCTTAACTACCTTCAAGTTGTCATATCAAATCTTAAATTTAAATGTCAGTTTTATTTGCAGTCTACAAATGGATGAAAAATGATAATAATCATTTTCAATGTGTTAATTGAACTCAAGATGACTACAGGAGGAGAGTGTGAGATTTTCTGCCCCTCCACTAGCAGGACAAGTTGGGGTCTCTACCAGGTTGTGAATCCCATAATAAGCTGGGTAAGATGGAGTAGTTTTCTAAGACTGAATATTTTACAATTGTTCCATGATGCAGAATTCCACCTCACCCCTTCCTAAGCATATGTTTTCAGTCATTCTAGGGATAATTATGTTTTAAGCATTTGAGGCTTAAAACCACTCAAGGGCTATTTAAAGGATTAAGTTTTGTTTATGTCACATAATTACAACAGAACAAGAGAACCTTTAACATTCTAGGGAAGCTGCAGGGCTAAAAAGTATTTTGTTAAAAGCAAACCTCCACAACATGCTGCATTAAAATAACCTTTTTTATTTTTGATTAATCTGACATCAAGCTCATAAACTTAATTATATTGCACATGATTGGACTATCACAGAAAGGATTGGACAAAAGAGTTTCAGAAAAAGAAAAGGCTTAGAACTCAAATAAGGTGAACCTTCAATGTTCATAATAGTTCTGAATAATTAAGTGTCCCCTCTACTTTTGATGCTGAAGTTGCAGAACCAATGACATGCAATCTGCTTGGTGGTAGCACCTGCCATTCATTCTTATATGTAACATTCTTTGGGTGCTGCTGCTATTTAAGACCCACAGGCACCAGATGCTAGTGAGGTAACTACCACAGCTTCAGGGTTCTACAGAGTTACAGCAAAAGTATAAGCGAAGTGAAAGTGGGTAGTATCATAAAGAGCAATTCAAGAGCTGGAAGACACTCAGGAAAATTCTAGGATTCTGGAAAGAAATACAGAATTTGTCTGGATATGTAGGTATGCAAACTTTCCAGCAAATTGCCAAACCACAACCACAATATTTGCTCATTTTAAATATTTTTCTGTGTTCCTGTATATCTATTCAAAGAGCTGCTTCCACATTTAGTGTCCACTAAAGGTGTTGCTGGTGATTCAGTGGGTGAGGCTCTTCCCGTTGAGTCAGTACTGAACCAAAACCCCAGTATGGTGTTTGGGGACACTGTGCTACCAGAGATGCCATCTTTTAAGTAAGTCATAAAACCGGCCACGAAACAAGTTGGGACAAGTCACAATTAGGGACTGTGACTCCCAGATGATACAGTATAAGATAGCTATCTCTATTGTTGAAATGACCATCATTACCTTTTCTCATCTGCTCTGATGTGGCTGAAACCCTTTCTCTGGGATATTGGCTTCACTATCATCATCTAAGCCTTTGTCTTTCCACAATTTAACTGCTGTAATGACTAATTAAATCTAAATGAGGGCTCACTTAAAATCAGCACAGTAACAGAACCCAGTGCAGAGGGTATCTTGTTATGATCACATAACACCATTGCTCCAGGATCCAGTAGTCTGCCTCTTGGTTTCTAAATGAAGTTTAAGGTGTTGGTTCTGTCCAGCAAAGCACTGAATGGTTTGCCTACCTCTTTTCATGTGCCGTACTTTAAGATCAGCAGGGGTACATGAGCTAGAGGTTCCTAGATATGTAACAGTGGTGGCTGCTGGTAGGACATTCTATAAGGCCTGGGCTACACTCGGGGATCACTCTAAGATATGCAACTTCAGCTATGTGAATAGCTGACGTCGGTGTATCTTAGGGCGACTTACCTGGCCATCCACACGGCAGCGAGCTGACCACTGCCGCTCCCCCATCGACTCCACTTCCGCCTCTTGTGGAGGTGAAGTTCCAGAGTTGATGGGGAGCACACTTAGGGATCGATTTATCACATCTACAGTAGATGTGATGAATCAATCCTTGATAGATTGATCACTGCCTGCTGATCCAGTGGGAAGTGAAGACATACCCTAAGAGAACCTCTCAGCTTTGAATTCCCTTCTAAATGTCTGTTGTTGCAGCATGCCCTACAGCTCAAAGCAAATCTAATTTGGCTAGGTGTTTGGTGGATTTGGGTGAGGTGCTGATGTTTTTTTAAACTTCTGTGGTATTAGGGTTTCCTGTAGCTGTAATGTGAATATTTTGGTCTGGGAGCCTACCTTCTTGTTTATAAAGAGGCTGCCTGCTATTTCTACTCTAGTTGAATAGTATTTTTTAGTTGTATGTCAAGGGCATGTGGAGCTTCATATAGCATATAAAATAAAAAAAGCCTCTATGTGTCTGGAACTAAAATAAATTATATTTCCCCCCTTCTACTAATCCGAATACTTGAATACTTCGGATTTGCAGATTTTGTTTAATGTAAGTATCTTGATAAAAGTTCCATGGATAGGAAAAAAATTCTGATCATTCACAGTTCTCTCTCAAATTTTGTATTAGCTGAGTCATTGTAATTCTAATAATAACTCGCTCCCAGGAGAAAAATGAGGAATTAATTAGCCTGACCCAACTGACTAAAGAGATGAAAACATGCAAGACATCAACAGATACTGTAGAAACAAAATCTTAGGATCTTGTATCATCAATGTCAAGGACGCTTAGTTATATCACCATAAGCAAAAGGGAAATTATAAACTGCATAATGAAGGCCTGATTAACAGATGCACATAAGTGTAGCTGAAGTCATAAAAATAGATCATCTAAATCATTACTCATGGTGCAGTTGTTTCAATGAATTTTGTATTTACACATTATATTAACCCTTATGTTTCATGTTTCTATCCATCCCTAGGGTGGAATCTTTAAAAAGGAAGCTCTTTATTTCCCTTGATACAGCAATGGAGGAGAGAAGTGTCCACTAAGGCTTGGTCTACACTAGGGGGAGGGTTCAACCTAAGATATGCAACTTCAGCTACGTGAATAACATAGCTGAAGTCAGCACATCTTAGGCTGACTTACCTGCCATCCTCACAGCGGCAGCGGTCGGTAACGGGCTCCCCTGTCGACTCCAGCTTGCGTCTTTTGGTGAGCTGGAGTTCAGGAGTCGACAGGAGCGCCTTTGGCAATCAATTTATTGCGTCTTGATGAGATGCGATAAATCAATTGCCAATAGATTGATCACTACCCGCCGATCCGTGTAGTACTGCAGAATTAGGCCCTAGAATATTGGAAAAGCATAATTTTGAAATATTGCACTTAGGTGATATTGCCAGACAGATAGCAAAGTTCAATTCTTCTCAAAATTGTAGTAAATTTCATACTCGTGGTTTCAGTTGGGAAAGCCACCGTCCTTTCTCTCCTTTTCATAATTTAAAGAATATAAGTACTGTAATAGATTCCGGCAAAATCATCCAATGCATATGTCTAGTCTCAGAAATTCAGCATGTTCTGTAGATCATTTTATATTGCAGTATTCACACATTTGCTCTGTTTGACAAAGCCAATACGCTTTTGTAACTGCTAGAAGACTAAAGGAAATTAACCACTTTTAATCTATTATACAAACAGTTTTTTTACTTAACCAATCATCTTTTAAAGAAAGATCAGAGAAAATAAGCAATAAGGAAGATTTTAATTAAGAAGTAACACACTGCTGTGATGGTAACTTTTTAGGTCTTCTTAATACAGTAGTTTATCAGTAAAAAAAATCCATAAAATGAGAATTTCATGGGACCAAGTTGTATGAAAAACACTAATAATTGCTGATTTTGAAATACCACTGACAAAATAAGGTAGATCTGTCATAGCTCTTCAGCAGACTCCATGTTTTTTGGTGAGGGTCCTAGCATACTTCTGAGATCTGTAAAATAATTAATGAATCTGATAAAAAAGTTGGACAAGCAGAAGCTGTTTTTGATCCCACTTACACCAACTGCACAATCAAGCAACTCCAGTGAAGTCAATTTTCTCTTATTTACACTAATCTTAGTAAGACCAGAAATAAGTCCTAACATTCTACAGTAGGAAAAAAGAAAGGTTGCTTAGCTTACAGTACTAGAGTACTTCAAAATGTGCATCCCTACAGTTATTCACTATGGGGTATACATGCTCTGTGGGCCCAGGACTGGAAACTTTTCAGTAGCAGTATCTGTAGGTCCATGCCTGTCCCTCCTCCTCCTCATGCTTTTAACCCAAAGGAAAAAGGGCAGCACAGACCAACCACCTCTCTAGTTCTGACTCTATTGCAAATCACACAATGACCCAAGCAGAGAAGGAGCGTGGATCATGAATCATAGAATCACAGGACTGGAAGGGCCTTGAGAGGTCTTCTAGTCTATTCCCCTGAATATCCCTAGGGATCACACTGAAGAATTCCAGATATTATAAGGTAAGTAACCTTTATTTCTTTTTCAAGTGCTGGTTCCTATGAGTATTCACTGTGGTGATTCCCAAATAGTGCTCATTAAGGAGGAGGGTGTGAGGAAGAACGCTGTATCTCACAGCAGAGGGTCACTGAGCTGAAGGAAACATCTGCAGTGAAGTTTGGACCAGAGCATAATGCCTGATGAAAATGTGTATGGATTCCCAAATTAGATGCTCTGCATATCTCTGAGAGGGGGATTCCCTGCAAGGAGGCTACTGATGCCACTTGGGTTCTCACAGAACAGGCCCTGACCATTTGAGGAGAAAGGGCTTTCATAAGATCATAGCAAAGTCTCTCTGAATGAACAAAAACATCAAAGGGTACAAATTCAACTCTAATGAAGAGATCTGTTTCCAAACTAAAGAGGTCCCGCTCTCTGAAACAGGTGTCCAGCATTCTCTAATGTATTATGGCCATCTGCTCCAAATGCCTGCCAACTTCCCTGCAGGAATTAACTATAACCCTAACCCAAGGAAAGCAAGATGGAAAAGATCCACTGGAAAACCTAAAGCATGATGATGTCAGACACATGTCCCTTATAGGCATCCTATCCCATAACACACCAGATTTGGTGCAAGACAGAACATAGTGGAGGTGCATAAAACATCTGGTGACTTCTACGCAGTCCAAATAATAGCATGAGAACCAACCTACCCTACACTTCATCCATTTGTCTCTCAAATCATGATCTCTTTGAAGCAACAATTGTCTGCTGATGTTTGTGGAAAGCTCTAGCATATTGCTTGATTCCTTGCTATTGACAAGTTCAGTGGTATTTTGGAAGCAGCTTTCTTGTTGCTCTTTCATTACTTTTTTTGTCCAGCATCATGGCTGACAGGATGTAGATTGAATGGCTTTTCGCACTTCTCTGAGTGAATGAGAAAAAAATTGGGGAGTATATGGTGGATCCTGGTGGAGTTCCCCTCTCACCTACCATCCTTGAAACTGAAGAAGCTCTCTACTTTGAATGGGAGCATTTTACAACATACTATGCAAATTTCCTAGACTTATTTACAAGAGTTTGCTTTGTGCTGATCCATTTCTTTTGTTACTACTAACACCTATGTATGGTTTAGCAGCTGCTTTGCTCTATGGATTTCTTGGTGTTTTTATAATACAGCAGCATATCTCTGACAATAGACTGTTTCCAAGTGAATTTAGAATGGAATACAAAGTTCCCTTTGGTATCACTGAAATGATGCATCATTTTTAAGGCTAACATTAATTTTAAGTGTCAGCTGTAATACATAAGGAGTAAAGTGAAATGCAGTATAGTTCATCTGCGGTATTTGCTAGGCAAGTAGCTCTCTATTACATTATACAAATGGCTCTTTGACAGAAAGTTCCCTGTTTCATAACTTCAGGCAGTTTATTTGGTAACTAGTAAATGGCTGGAAAGGAGCAGCACTTTGTTCTGACTTATATAGAGTCAAAAATGTTACTTCCTTCACAAAAGCACATGCTTACAAAGCCAGAATTTCCCTAAGTGCCCAGTGGTGCTCCAGGTATGCACTACAAACACCAATGCAGAGAATACAAATTCTAAAATAATTATAACAGGAATTTAAAAATGATAGTGCTCTATGTAGGAGCTGTGGGGAGGAAAGGTCCTGCAAAAGAGCAGTTGTCAGAGGTCTTTCTTTAAGGACTATACTTTCGGACAGGCACACATATAAATGTGTCTACATCAGTTTGAAATGCCACTTGGTTACTGTGCTAGTGCAGATCTCAAAGCCAGAATATTTCCAGATATTATTATTATTAGCTGAATAGAATGTCTCTGGATTTTTTTTAATTAACCACAATATAAAAAATATTACTTACTAAGGACTCTTTTGGTGAAACTTATGAGCAATTTAGAAGAGGGGATAGCCAACCTAACTTTAATTATGCATTACGATAGAAAGAAATCCAGCATGGTCCAGGGGTAAGAGCATGGGACAGAGTCAAGAGATCTGGGCTCTAGACTCTGCCACTGCTGCACCTTGTGATTTTGGGCCTCAGTTCTGCATCCATCAAGTAGGGATATTAATAATTATGCTTTAAAATGAATTTTGACAGTTATGGCAAAAAAGAACAGTGTAGGTGCAATGAAAAGTATCTTCATTGATAGTCTAGTGGTGGCTCTGAAAGCCCTTCTCCAGTCACACAATAACTTCATCCATTTTTATACACTGCAATCAAATGCAAAAACTTCTATGATAACTGCAAAACAATCTTCTTGTGACTGTTTATTTCAATGTGGTGTCTGTTGGAAAGGTCATGGGTCACTGAAATGGCATCGGTGCTGAAAGCTTATATGGAAAACTAAGGTATTACTGAGGGTATCAGTCATATAGTCACTGCTGCTAGAAACATAGTGTGATACATGGGCAAACAAATTGTGAAGTTGAGACGTGGGCCGTTAATCTACGCTTGATCTAATGTTCAATTATTAACATGTACAATATTTTTCATGAGGGATTAAAGATATCAAAACATGTTTGGGTTGTCACAGTTAGGTAAGTCAGTGTGAGATTTATGGTAATATATGATCCAACAATAGTGCTGTTTTTACACTATATTTCACATGCTACCGAGTAGACCAGGCAAACACAACACTGTTTTGTATTATCTTAAGACAGCGTTTCCCAAAGTGTAGGGTGTTTCCTCCTGTGAGGTTGTGCAAAACTATCTAGAAGTGTGAAGCATGGACACACCTCTGAGTTGATCTACGGAGTCTTTTATTTCACTTTAAAAGACAGCATTATTCTCAAAATTATGGGCATGAAAAAACCGTGCAAAACACAGTGTGTGGAAGATGAATGTCTGCCTGAGTTTGCAGACAGCCCAAAGCAATGATTCTCAAATGTGAACTCCCCCATGCATTTTAATGGGTGCTACTCAGATCCCAGTGGTGATACTTTTATTGTCAACATTGTTAACTATTTAATTGTTCAAAGCATGTAAGAAAGGAAAGTAGTTATCCTATTGTAAAGATATACATAGTGCTGTAGATTAAATTTTACTGTATCTGTGCTATACCCCAGTCTTTAGATGTACTCCCGGGAGTACTCCTTTTGTGTTCCAGACTCCCACAGGCTCACACTTTTCCCCAATGATAGGCCATGAATCCTCAACACTTCGAAGACTGAACCTCTGGGCTCCAGCACTCTTGTATCTCACAGTGAGCTCTGCCCAGCAAGTCTGACTGAGGTGGACTCCTCTTCAGAGACGTTTACCTCCTTTAGGGATCCTTCAGGGATCAACACTCTCAGCATGTATTTGCATTCTTTTCAGAAGAGTAGGGTTAATTAATCAATTGGAATATAACTTTGGAAATTCCTTGATCTTTGCTTTTATATGCTAACTTAATACAGAGTTCAGATGGCTCATAGCCAGCCCTCTCCCCTTCCCTCCTGGCAAGCTACTGTAGGATCTGTATTGACTCTGTCTCTCTCTGTCTTTATCTGTCTGTCTTAGGAGCGTGATTCTATGTCTGCTCTTCTTAACACAGACACCTGACACTTCTTTGTTCTCTGGAGACAGCCTCAAGCTGTGTTCATATGTCTAGCTGCCTTTATAGCTATGTGTTAACCATTGGTCATTGGGGTGTCCATTGTCTCTACAGGGTCTTCCATTTCAGTGAGTTGACTTATGCCCAGACAGTTTTAATAGCTATATGTCTCTAATACCTTGCCTGGTCTCCCATGTCCTAGGGAGACAATCAGTTAGGTTCTTTTGATTTAATTTGAAGAAATACAAATGAATGAAGGTAATTTAAGAATATATTCACCAGATTATGCAACCAGAAGGAATTTTAACTGATTTTCAATCAATGGTTTCTCCAGTACATTTGGCTTCAAATTAAAAAATGACTTGTAAGCAAGTGATTGGTTTTGATTTTAACTAACTGAAAAAAATAAAGACCCCTTGATTTTATTATGAGCCTCATTCAGCTGGGACCAGCTCATAGGTGATTTATACAAAACTATCATTGACGTCAATGGAATTGCTAAATGAGACTATCTGGATTTGCCAAAGGCGTTTTTGCACCTAAAATGCATGAACAATGTAAATGAGGGGAAGGGAATTCCTTTAAAGTTGAAGAACTAGTGGCATATGTTGGCAACAAGAGGTTTCATTTCTAATTATGCATTTAGGCTTAAAAACTTATTCTAAACTGTGTAGCACTATTTCCTTTTTCAAATTTAACTAGAGTTGATGTGAAATCATAGCATGCAAACAATTGGTTCCTTTGCAAGTGAATGAAATAGGACTAGGACTCTTACTATAATCTATAAATGACTGTGTCCAAAGAGCTTCTCAGCATTGTAATTCTCCTGTTCAAATATTAATGCTTGTTTAATTGATTCCAGCATAAAATGCCTGAAGCTATAGGATAAATAGTTCACTCAATAATGTAAGTTTTCCAGTTATCCAAGTTGAAATTTAAGATGTTATGAGACTCCCTACATGCTTTAGCCCCTATAGTTTGTGGGGGAAAGAAATATTTTTGTTAAAAATATTACTACATAGCTTAAAATAAGTTATTTTAATGTCTGCTGAGAACCATAGTAAATGATACAGTAGCTTAAGAAATGGCTAGAAAGGCAGTGATGCAAACAGAATAGTCCAGGATTGCATTAGTCAGTGAAAACAGAAAGGATATAATTGTGTTCCTCTAAAGCTTTCTTTTGTAAGTTCCAATAGTTAAATAGAGGGAAATGCTGCATTATTTAATATCTGGCTTACTAAATGTTGTGCTTTTCTGTGTGATGTGTGGGTTTGTTTTTCCTCTCATCCAATCAACACAGTTCCTCCCTTTATAAATAAGTGAGCTGGAAGCAAAGCTTGCATGCTGGTTGATTGTGCATGTGGCACGTGTGTTCAGAGATGAAATGCTCTCCACAGAATAAAGAAAGCCAATTTCCAGTTCACTTTGAAAAAAAATGTTACAGCTTATAAACTGCAAATACAGGGCTACCTAGGGTCTATAATTGCAGCAGTTAATGATTACCAATATTGAGTGACAGTAAAGCTATTCCAGGCAGGGTGTCTACATTGTCACTTTAAATCAGATGTGGGATATTATTTTTAAGCTATTGTCAATAAAATGGCTTCTCTTTATCAGCTAAACTAAATGATAAACTATAAAGAAACTAATCAAGCTTGCATCACATTTGAACTTTTACATAACTGTGTAATTAATTGTGCCAGTCAAATTATATAAACTAAATGTTAGAAATGAATAGTATATACAATAATATATATATATAAAGAAATTTTATTTCTTGTACATTTCTATTGATGCAGCTTTTCACAACTTTGTTAAAACAGCTTCAAGGTTGCATAAACCATAAAAATGGTCTGTGTCTCTTACATGTAAAATTTCTGGGTTTGTGTAAATAGCAGGGTGAAGTACAGCATCAAGAGAGAGTTAGCTCTAGGTATACTCCTGCCACTCCAACAATCAAGCAAAAACCCATGGCTTCAAAAAATGACCAGTAAGAAGAATAACCGCTGTAAGGTAAGAACAACTGGATGGAGTCAGTGGCGGGTGACAGAAGTAGTCTGATAAAAGTTTTAGCAGGATAAGCAAAAATAGTTTAGGTTAGTTATTCTGACTTATTCATGAGAATCGTGGCTTTTAATTAGGGGTTTAAAATAAATAGGTACACAGATGAGGTAACTTGGTAAACTGAGCCAATGCAAAGTCACAGAATATGGGATAAAATAAAAGATAGATGATTGGCAATAAGAGATTGGAGAAAACACAGGGACAAATATAGTAGAGACCGAAGATTTGAAAAGAGATACTCTGTCCCTGAATAAGGTTTTACTTTTCTTGCCTTATCTGTTTTGCATGTATATGTAACTCATAGATGATAACAGCATTTTCTTAAAATGTATATAATAAAGGCAAAAAGAAATTGTTTATATCTCAATTGAAGTGGATTTTGTTTTCCATCCAACAAACTCAAATGTTAAAGTTAAGGGGAGCGAAAAAGGGAGAGGAAACACAGCTCTTATCTAAGGCCATGGTTACACTGGCACTTTATAGCGCTATAAAGCCCCCAGGAGTGCTATAACCTACTACCCGTCCACACTGGCAAGGCACATAGAGCGCTATAACCGCGGAGTTATAGCGCTCCTGGTAATCCACCTCCACACGGGGAATAAGGGCTGTAGCACTCCCACTGTAGCGCTATGGCGAGAATGTGGACACCCACTGCGCTACAAGTGATCTCTTGAGATGCCTAGAGCCATTTAAGGCAATTGACTTCTCTTCCCTTTCTTTTGAACTCGGCTGGAGGAATGTGGAAGTACCTCTTTAGAGTTTCTCTCTTAACTCGGCAGATAAGCAATGCAAATGTTTAAGGAGGGAGCCTGTGTGAAAACAAGCCCTCTGTGAACGGACACACGCTGACAGGCTTGCTGACAGGCTCTCAGAAGGATGGAAAAACCACTGGCTCTCTCCCTCCGCATACACACAACACATCCCCCCGCACCCTCCTCGTTTGAAAAGCACATTGCACCCAGCTGAATGCTGGGATACCTGCCTAATGTGCTGCTCTTAATGCCACCTGAAGTGCCGCAAATGTGGCCATGCTATACCGCTGGTGCGTCTCAGTGTGGACATGCAATAGCGCTATACATATTGCTGTATAAGGGGACCACTATAACCAATAGCACTATAATCCTGTAAGTGTAACCATGCCCTAACATTTGCTAAAGGCAAGGAGTGCAGAGAGAGGAGGCTTTGCACTTAACTCTTCAGCTCCCCCTCCTGTTTCAATCAATCAATTTTAACTGCTTTTTCATATGTAGCTCAGAAAGAAGAAACTTCACTTTAAATGGAAGCTTTTAGTTCCACCCCTTCCAAATATTGTCCACACGTCTTTCCATGTTAACCCATTAGGTTGGCTGGACTTCTCTTCCTGGTTTTCAGACTTATCCCCTTCTTCCATTTTAAGTCAGCCTTGACTCTGGGCATGCCTACACTATGAAATTAAGTCTATTTTATAGACGTCGATCTTTAGAAAGCCTATAGTTGATCGTGTATGTCTCCGCTAAGGATAGTATGTCAGCAAATAAAAACAATCATGGCATTCTTTTACTTATATTAAAATGCTAAACCTACAACAAATTGATCATCAAAGGTCTGTTACCGCCTTGAAATTATCACAGACACAAATTCTGGTGGATGTATCTTTATCAATGGCCTATTAGGCCATTCCTTTCTGCTTTTCAAAAAAGTGTGATTGGCAGGATATGACAAATCATACACCAATACATTTAATACATACTACATTATTATTATTATTTATTCTAAATTATACAAAATACAAACATAAAATCCTCCTACTACTACAGGGGGGATAAAAAGGGAGAGTACAATTTAAGAAGATACGTTTCTGAGAACAAAAGGGGGACTCTTTCACAGTGAATCAAGCAATTCACAGCAGACAGCATATGTGCTTTAGGTACAAGGCCACAATTTGCCTTTTATATTGAGCATCTGCTGGTATGGGGACACATCACACACGGCTGGGCAACAGAATTCGGTTTCCAGGAAGCCATGGTAAGCCAAAGAGTACGTGGGGTTGGCTTCTTCCACCTTCATAACATGTGGGAATGGTTTCAAACTGCAGTGCCCTCTTTTCCCATAGTAAGCGATGCTGGTGGGTTGGCCATTTAAAAAGAGGGGCTGCGGTTTTGGGGTGGATGTGCAGCACACCCCTCCCCCCACTGTGTGGCTATTCTCCAGGATGATCCCTTTTAGCCAAGTGCAAACAGTCCAGCACCTTTTACTGTTCCCTTACAAAAAATCCCCTATTTCAACTAGGTGACCATGAATGATATCACTCTCCTGAGGCTGACACAGAAAGATAAAGACCAAATGTTGCATGAATGTGACCAAAACCCAGGACCATTTGCTGCCATGCTTTTTGCTGCAATGATTCCAGACTACTTGCAACTCGCTTGGCGTGGTAAAGTGTCCTACTGTGGAGGATGAAATAAGGCAGCCCTCCCCAGAAATCTTCTGCAAAGGTTTTCAGAGTACCTCCAGGAGAAATTCATGGAGCTGTCCCTGGAGGATTCCTGCTCCACCCCCAGATATGTTAACAGACTTTTCCAGTAGCTGTACTGGCTGCAAATGCATCCCAATTCTTCAAGGCAAATCAAACATTAAACACAATTGCTTTTAACCCCTGTAGTGTAGTTACAAATGTGCACTCACCAGAGCCACCTTCTTCTTCAGGGTCTGGGAACCCGCCTTGGGAGGGTATCAGCTCCAGGGTGATGAAAACATTCTGGCTGCGAGGGAGAATGGATTCTCCGCTTGTCCGCTGTGCATTCTCCTCTTCCTCATACATAAAATCCTCCTCCATGTTTCATGAGACTCCCCACTTGCAGGTGTCCACGGGCAGTGGTGGGGTAGTGGTAGGGTCCACCCCAGAATGGCATGCAGCTGATCACAGAAGCGGCACAGATGGGGCTCTGGCGCGATCATTTTCTTCCTTTGTCTCTTATTAGGCTTGCCTGAGCTCCTTAATTTTCACACAGCACTGCAGTGTCCCCCTGGTATAGCCTCTGTCCACCATGCCCTGTGCGATTTTGGCATATAGATCAGCATTTCTTCTGCTGGTTCAGAGTTCTGCCTGCACAGATTCTTCTCCCATACAGCAATCAGATCCAGTGTCTCCCATTCACTCCATGCTGGAGCTCGTTTGCGATTCTGGGACTGCATGGTCACCTATTCTGCTGAGCTCACCACGCTGACAAAAAGGAAATGAAATTTGAAAGTTCCCAGGGTTTTCCCTGTGTGCCTTGTTAGTGCATTGGAGTTGAAAGTGCTGTCGAGAGGTCACATTGGAGCACTCTGGGATAGCTCCTGGATGCCAATACCATCGAATTTCACAACGCAGCTTCTGCACTACCCCAAATTCGACCCAGGAAGGTCAATTTTAGTGCTACTCCCTTCATTGGGGAGGAGTACAGCAGTCGATTTTAAGAGCCCGTTAGGTTGGTGGAACGGGGTTGGTTGTGTAGCCGCATTGCTTATAAAGTCAAGCTAACGTGGCTAAATTCAACCTAACCCCTTAGTGTAGATCAGATCTCTGAAGTAGAGCTTGTATCAGACACATACTTCATTAGTGGATGTAGACATGAATGGGCCTGGAGAGCATGAAGAGGCTGCTTCCCATGACAGTGTGGAATTTTTCCTGGACTTACTTCTTCTTACAAAGTTTTATCTTTTACTGCTATTTTATATAGGCTATTTTATCAGACTGTCTTCCTCTTCTAAAAATGCTTTAAAACAAAGCCCCTAAAACTATGTTTGGTTTCATGAGGAAATAAATCAAAGCTGTGATCAATTTGCCTCATTAATATGAAAATACAAGCAAGTCCTCCTAGGACTTCCCAGATGACTGACCTTTCTGAAGTAAAACACAACAAAAACTCATTGTAAGAGATACAGAAGCAATGATGATCCATGGATTGTTGTGAATAAAAAAAGTATGAGGTGAAGACATTTCAATTTTGTAAAAGCTCCAGTGACATTGTCATATAATTTTAATTGCATATAGTGAAATCCAAAGGCTGGAAAGTGGGACAAAGTTTCCTGACAGATGGATTTGGTTACTTAACCCCTGATGAATGAACATATTTGGAGACAAGATATTTATTAAATGTAATGTGTATATGCTGGCAATTTTTACTACACACATCCTTTTAGACTTGTTACCCTCTCCCCTGCATTTCACGACAGTCTGCTAGTTTGTCTCACTAATCTATTAGATCTTGTCTTTTAGACTGCAAGCTCTTTGGGGCAGGAGCAGGGACTGCCGTTTGTCACATGTTTGCACAGTGCCTTGCATAATGGCTTCCAATCTGGTTGTGGTCTTTACGTTCTACCATAATACAAATGTGAACTAATATAAATCATTATGTTTAAGTAAAAGGTTAATCTGTTGGAATAATCTTTCTAGCAGTGGATGAATGTTTACCACAAACTATCCAATCAATTCTTTGACTGTTCTATAGATGTTGGTGTTTCTGAATGTACAGTATCAGATAAAATGTGCTAAAGAATTCTCTGACCAACAAAAAATCATATAAGTGGAAAAATACAGGATAGACAAATTTCTATTTAGACTTTAAGGAAAATTGTGGCTCCCCAGGTTGCTTACCACATCCTGCAGTGAGCTAGATTTCCATTTTAAGCAGCTAATCCAGAATTTACTCTCAGGGGTCAGCAACCTTTCAGAAGTGGTGTGCTGAGTCTTCATTTATTCACTGTAATTTAAGGTTCCGTGTGCCAGTAATACATTTTAACACTTTTAGAAGGTCTCTTTCTATAAGTCTATAATGTATAACTAAACTATTCTTGTATGTAAAGTAAATATGGTTTTTAAAATGTTTAAGAAGCTTTATTTAAAATTAAATTAAAATGCAGAGCCCCCGTACTGGTGGCTAGGACCCAGGCAGTGAGGGTGCCACTGAAAATCAGCTCACATGCTGCCTTTGGCACCCATGCCATAGGTTGCCTACCCCTGATACAAAGTAACAAGAAGGGATCTCAGAATAAAACTGGCCCTCTTATCTTCCCTCCCCAATTATGCATCAGTTTCTAGATTGAGGACTGACTCATGATTTTGACTACTTAGAGCCATTAATATTGCCCAAGACAATGGAGAATTAAATGATCTGTTGATACATAAGAGTGTATCTTACAAAGGTCCATAATCTCTTACAGATCCATTACATCTCTGAAGGTCAGTGAAGTCTTAATATTTTTTAATTTTTTTTTGTTTACAAAGAAAGACTTCAAGTCCATTGATTTTCTCTGATGCCTTACTGACCTGAAGTTACTGAAGTTGTTATGGATTAAGCCCCAATGTGTAAACTATTGATATGTGTGCATAGCTGTGTGCACACAGGAGTGGTCGGAATGACTTAAAGATTGAAGTTTTAGAGCCTGCTTCTGTTCCCACTGAAGTTTTTGGGAGTGGGATCAAACCCTACAAAAGAAATATTTTGTGTAGACAGAATATAGTGGTTATGACAGAATCACTATGCAGGATCTTAAATTTTGTTCAGTTTGTATAGGTTATCTTGAAAGACATTTAAGTGAAACTTCAGCACTAAGAGTTTACAGAACCACAAAAGACTGGGAAAGATACTCATTTTAAAAAAAAGAGGCCCAAGTACCTTTGTGAATCTAGGCTTGAATGTATTGCCTATACAAAGAAAGGAAATTTCTCTCTTCTTATACTCTTGGTCATTACTAAGCTGGGCCAATCTATGCTCCAAAATACACGTGTATTAGAACTCTTGTAAGAAACAACTAGTTAAAAAACCCAGCATTTTAAAGCTACTTGTTTAATTCTAACGTCATTCCTAGAAATGGAATAATTTCTTTTGAAACATAAAAAACCCAGAGGAAAGGTGCAAGTAAAGAAAACTTCAGTCCAAAAGATTAAAATTTGCAAAGTTATAAACAACTCAAAATAAGAACTTATAACAGAAATTGTCCAGCAACTGTAACTACTGGCATTATCACCAACAATGCCTAGAATGTGCATTACAAGGAATCTGGATTTTTTTAATTGAATCAGTACTGTACAAGTTCGTGTCATGAAAATATTTCTTGTTAATGCATGGCACTGGTGCTCATTCTTGACTTGGCAGTCAGTGGGAAAAAGTGACAACACATCTTAGGGCACTTCAAGTGAACAACTAGTTAAACTTTCCCTTCATTTGGAATTCCTGTTGAGGAATGGTAGAGAAACCAATGAATACCTGTACCAGTTTAAGCAGAACACCGGGGAACTGAGTATAACATAACAGGAGGTCACGGAAAGCCAATTCTTATGTAGCATTATACATAGTTCCTGTGTTGAGAATAGAAAGAATTGCGCTTTAAGTCATGAAGGAATGACTGCTTCCTAAGAGCAAGTCAAAGGAATCTAAGATGGATCTTTAGTTTAATAGAAATGAATGTGCTACTCATTTATTATTCATGTAGCTGATGTCTATGTTTGTAATCCTTCACTCTTTTACAGTCTTTGCACTGGGCTGAGTGTCTCGGGCAGCATTGCCAAAGATGACTCATCAGACTAGTTTAAAGCAGAGACTAAAACAAAGGATTAACAAAAGTAATACAATAACAAGGCCTTGCAACAACTCCGTTTTGGACACAAATGTAAATTAAGACCTCCTCTTCTGAGACTATCCCTTTCCTTTGGCCAGCCTGCCTGTCTGGAACTCTGACCCAAAGTGAAACTTAAAGGCTATTGCTTCCAGTACTTTAGAAAAGGGCAGTACCTTCTTGCTCCTTTTGAGGCCAGTTACCACACCTATGTATTTCAATTACCTGCATCTGTCCTGCCTTAATGGTAGAAGTTGTTAGGGGCAGCTGCTTGCTTTAAAAGACAAAGCCAGACTTTCTAAATCTAACTGAGGAAACAGGAATCTGCTGACTCTTCCTCAAATAAAATAGCCCTTTAAAATGGTGGTGAGGAGAAAAAAGTAGATAGAAGAAGCTTAGGACCTAATCCTTGAGCACTTGTGAATGTGTTTAATTTTCATCCAGTGAATAATTCTGGAGCACCTAGGGACTCCAAACAGGATTTGGGCTTCATAACGCTTAGTGCTGCCCAAAACAGATTAGAGAACAGTCCCTGCCCCCAAAGCATTTAGAGTCCAAAAATTCAAATAGATAAACACACACTTATAAGAAATAGAACTGGCTGAAAACTTTCCATCAAAATATTTTTGATGGAAAATGACTTTGTTTAAAAATAAATCACAGAAAAAAATTCACAAAAAATTCATAACTCTGAATGTTTATCGGCAACTAAATTTTTGGTTTTTCAATTAAAAACCTAAAAAGCTTCCTTAATTTTTTTCCAACACAAATGGGGGAAAAACAACATTTTAATTGATTTTTTTTACAGAATAAAATTTCCTTGCCATTTGTACTCAGAAATACTAGTATGTTACAATCCGTCTACATTTCCCTTTCATACAACCCTCCATTACCCTCTTAGTCCAGCTACTTCAGCCAACATCCTTCACTGACTGACATTGCTCATCCTGAATCTTTTCCACCTATTGCACCCTATGTTTAGAAAGCGAGCTTCAATCTGTGAGGAAAAAGGAACATTTTAAAAACTGCCGCGAGTGCATAAGGGCTTGCTGTTTGACTTCAGTGAAACTACCCGTGTACCTACTGTTATGCACTTGCTTAAGCATTTGAATAAGTGGGGTCTTAGACTAGAGTCAAGATTACAAACTAGTTGCTATAATACAGCGGTTCAAACTGTTTTAGGAAATACCAAGACAGTAGTAGGGATATTTCATAGCTTACTATCCAAGTGACTTAGGTCCATTAGATTTTGTTCAAGAAAAGAATAACCATTTTGGGTGTTTAAGATTAGCAGCCGTGTTAGTCTGTATCTGTAAATAAGACGAGGAAGATTTTGTAGCACCTTAGAGACTAACCAGTTTATTTCAGCATAAGCTTTCGTGGGCTATAGCTCACATATTTTGGGTGTGAGGATAAATTCATAGGTGGTGTGAATATGACTGAAAAACAGTTACATGATGGCATAAATCATTATTAGCATAAATGTAAAAGCAGAGACCCAGCTATACTGAATAAGATCTCGTTCTTGTCTAACACACGATGCATTTCTACTTTAAAAAGTCACTATATAAGAACAGCACTTCCTTACTCACTTGGTCCTACATAACAGCTTTAGGATGGATCTTTAAAAGGTGTTTAGAATT
This sequence comes from Dermatemys mawii, assembly GCA_007922305.1. Classification (NCBI taxonomy): domain Eukaryota; kingdom Metazoa; phylum Chordata; order Testudines; family Dermatemydidae; genus Dermatemys; species Dermatemys mawii. The sequence continues at coordinate 5,242,119 of ML677379.1, forward strand.
TTCAAAAGCATTTAGGTGCCTATTCCTATTGAGTTAAATGGGCATTAGGAACCTACGTGCTTTAGAAAATCCAGCTATGCATCTAAATACCTTTAAAATTTGGCCCTTAATGCTTAGAGCAAGATTTTACTACAGATAGGCCTACAAAGCCAACACAGCAAAGATAATGTTGTCTGTATTCAGTTTCTCTGTCCATTAGCCACAGAACTGGTAACTCAATTTTAATCCTTTTTCACTGTGCAAACCCAGGTAAGAAAGTGATTTTGCATAGGCCAGTAAGGCATAATCTTAAAACAACTTTAACTGAGAGGCCTGAATTAAGCTGCAGAACTGGTAAAACTGCACAAAATAAAAAGAACCCTTACGCTGAATTTGCAGGGTGAAGTATCGTAATGATTTTAGAAAACGTCATCTCTTTAATTAATAGCTGAAGATATTTGACATGAAAATCAGTGGAAGACAATAGACATGGAGCTCCTCAAACCCAGTCACTTTTTAGAGTACAACCACATGTGGGGTAACTCTGCTTGAACATATAATAGGCCCCTTAGATAGGACTATGAATAACCACAGGGTTTCTCCTTGCACTTAGAATAGGAAGTAAATTGTGGGATCTCAAAGTAAGATGATGGAGACTTGTGGCACCTTAGAGACTAACCAGTTTATTTCAGCATAAGCTTTCGTGGGCAATAACCCACTTCATCTGATGCATAGAATGGAACAAACAGAAGTAAGATGCATCAATACACACAGAAAGCAAAAAAAAATTGTAAATTACCATACCAATTCTAAGAGGCTGTTTAATTTGGATCTCAGACACTGTGTGTGGTAACTGCTGACACTCGCTGACATTTTCACAATGACTCTTGGGTGCTTGGGAGAATCACCTAGACTTATCGCATGCTTAAAGTATGCACTAAAACATTTTGCTAGGTCAGGTCCATACGTTCAGCACCTAGTAGAATTGAGCACTGAATAATGTATTGAAAAGTCAGGTCGTATTAGTAATTTACATTAAACAATGCTAGATCACTGAAGGAAATTTTACATGATAAACCAGAAATGTCCTGTAAACATACATACGAAGGACTTATCTACATGGCAACTTAGTGTGCACCAAGCTGGTTGGTGCACTGTAGAGTCATACCCTGGCTTGCCATACATCAATGCCATGTAGATGAGCCCTACATTTTTCATTAAGAACTGCAAAGTCATAGAGATTATTTGCTGACAAAACAAATGTCAATTTCTAATCCCTTATTACATGAAACTGGTATAAATACTTTGTAACTAATCATTTTTCAACTGAAATTTCAGAAAGACAAATCCAATTAATCACACTTCCTGTATTTGTCTGTGATAAATAAAATATTAATTCAAGCCCTTTGTGTGTTTACCCTTATGAGTTTTTTGTAACTGTGGCCCAGGAATAATAGTGCTCTAAAACATGTTACCAAATGAATCTGTAATATATATCTCAAGTTTAAATCTGTTACGGTTGTTGGAATTAATGTTTGCAGATTTTAACATTCAAAACTCTAATCTTAAATATAATGTAAAAGGAATCCTGGTGAAAGCAACAACTCCTTCCTGTAGGGCTGCCAATTTTGGTTGGACATATTCCTGGAAGTTTCATCACAGGACATAATTTTTAATTAAAAATTTAATCTTTAATTCCCAAAGACTCCAGGACAACTCTGGAGGGTTGGCAACCCTACCTTCCTGTAATGCACAGAGTTCAGCTGAGTCACTAATGGCTGAAGAGAAAATGGGTTGAATTAATTAAATTGCTCCTTATATTGTGACTTGTTTTTTCTCTGCACCAAGTGTCTTCTGAGAGTAACAGAATAAATCCACATGCTGCTCCCCTGGGGCTATTAATCTGGTCCATATTTCTCTTGTAAATTAATATAAGAGGGCTGAAGTTGATAAGAGAAGGGTTCTGTATAAATTCCAAACTGTGCAGTTATGGGGGATATTGCAGATGGTGCAGAATTGAATTAAACTAATTAGGTAACTACTTCTGTGGCAGTCACAGAGCCATCATCACATCCAGCCTGAATGCTCAGTTCCTATGTTGAGTTTTTAAGCAGCCAGTTATCCTGTATTTCAATAGGAAAAGTTAATTCTTTTACATTCACTTCAGCACAAGCAAGTAGTCTGATCTCAATTTTAATCACCGAGCCAAATCTCAGAACAGCCTTTAAAAAAAAGATATTCATCAGGAGATAAATTAATGCTGCAGTTATAATACATATAGAAATAAGATATTAGCATAAACACAATTAACATCTGATTTTTTCAGAAATATCTATCAGGCAAGATGAGACTATAATCTTCTAATAAATAAATTCTTAACAGTTCTCTTGGTTTAAATCTCAAGGACAGTCATGCTGCTGCAATATCTTCAGACTGATCTTACACGAGATGGTTTTCAATAACCTCTAATAATGCACTGTATGTATATTATATTTGACCTTTGTAATGTCTCCAAAGTACTTTATTAATCTCTTTGACACCTCTGTGAAGAGTCAAGTATGATGTCCATTTTAAAAATAAAAGAATTGAGGCTACCAAATTGCCCTCAATCACAGAGAAAGTCAGTAGCAGAGCCTAGGTAAGAACTCAAGAAACGCTCACTTCTAAGCCCAAACTCTTCCAGACCATACTGCTGCTCTCACGGTAAGACTTTTCTTAGAGCACAATGCAGTACAGACCAAGCAGCCATCTTGAATTCAGTTGTTGCCATGCTCTAAGAGTCTGAGTCATATGTATACAAGCTTTAGTAATATAAGAATTATTGACCATTCCCTGTAATTCTCTGCCCTTTCCTCCAAAAAGGAGGTTAAGGGGATTTGCCAATACCTTTTTAATTGAATTAAAATAACCCTTTAAAACATCAAACTCTGAGGATGGTCCTCTCCATTTAATTAGCTCAGCATAGTTGTTAAGGTATATGAAGGTTGTGTGTTTCTTCCTGTGCTATTTTGTTTATAGAATTATCCGTTGATTTGTATGGGGGAAAAACTAAAACATAGTTGGGGTTGGGGGGTGGTGTCAATAAGAGCATAATTGCTGCTGTAATTGTGCACAGACTTCCCAAAGCCCATGAAGCATGCAACAACTTCATTAAGATTTTTACCTAAATGGCAATACATTTTATTACCAATTGGTCAGTTTCATAATACTGAAAATATTACAGAAGGAAGGAAAAATGATTATTTCCATCATATGCATCACCATGTTATATCTGTGTAGGTATTAAATTCCCTCTTTATTTTGCAGCACTGTAGGCAAAGCATTCACCCAGCCCTTTTATGATATTCTTATTCCCATTAAATATATAACAGTGAAAGATAATGGTATATTTTCCTAATATCTGGGAGCTTGAAGTCTCCCTGCCACAAAAGAAAACTGTACCAAAAAAGTGCTGTGTATAGATACTTGTCAGCCTTTAGGCTAGGAATCGGGAAAGGAAATGTCAGATATTAGCTTTATTCAGAGCAGGCACTTTAAAGGAAAAAATAAATGTGAAATGTGTAGCTAGAGGCTTAAAGATAAGGTACGGAAATTAACTGATCTACAGAAACTCATTTCAGTTCTGTTACAGGGCAATACTGGTTTAAAAGGTTAAGGATGACACTCTGCATTATTAAACATGTAAATCTGAACTAGTCTTTGCAGGTTTGGCCATATTCTGTTCAGTTTATTAGCAATAATTTTAGTATATTTTTATTCCCCTTAGACTTGCACAAATTTATATTCATTGATTTTTGAAAGGGTCGTATTTCATTTTTATTGTTTTTATATCTGAAATTTACAATTTAAGAGCTTATTCAGTTAAGTAATCCTTAAACAAGCAAATAATTCAATGAAAGTCTGAGCCTGATTCTACTCTGACACCAGAAGAAATCAGAAATAATGCCAATTAGGTTTCTGTGGGTGTAACAAGGCACTATCAGTAGTACTCTGGTCACTTGATGTTGCTGCAGTAAAGAAGACTGCAGGCTCATCTCTGAACACTCACTTTCTGCGGCGGGATTTGGAGCACCTGGATGGTAATCTCTAGGCTAACAATAAAAAGAATGAGGCCTTGTGGTACCTCAACAACTAACAAATTTATTTGGGCATATGCTTTCGTGGGCTAGAACCCATTTAATCAGATACATGGAGTGGAAAATACAAGAGCAGGTATAAATACATGAAAAGATGTGAGTAGCCTTATCAAGTGTGAAGTCAGTCTAATGAGTCAATGTCATTGGGAGGATGTAAGTGGAAGAACTGGAAATAAGGGAAGCTCAGAAGGTGACCCTGGGTTAAGGAGTGAAGGCTGTATGGAAGCCTCCTCTTGCTGTAGGCCTACAGTAAACTGGTATGCTCTGCAAGGAATGAATAAATACATAGGTTTTGAAAGGGTAACAGGCTGGTGTGTGTTTGTAACTAACACCACATGAAGTAGCCAGGTGGTGAAGAGGCATCCTGTGACAGTGGGGATACTCTGAAGGTTAAATCTTATATTTAAAAAAAATCTCCAACCAAGTTATATAGCTTATCTTTAATGCTCTAATGTAGAATCTTCCTGCAAGTGTGATAGCAAAAGATATAACATTCCTACCAGACACAGCAGAATATATAACAGGAGGTACTTGCTTGTAAAAATAATTGGTTTTATTCTGCCATTGGGCAGTTGCTTAGGTTCACTGTTTGATTTATTAATAAATAACAAGACTCTGAGCTCAAACAATACGAACAGCAAGGTATACAGTAGGTCCAAGAAACAAAATTATTTAGTGAAGGATTGATGTAAATATCATCCCAAAAATGTATTTACATGATAAAGTTGGTCTAAAAGGCACAACAGCGTGCAGACGCTTTTTAGGCTGACTTTAGTAATTACACTGAAGTCAGATATGGGATCTCTTGTAAGCTTTGTGGCTTGAATGAATATGGTAGACCTAGGTAGGATTCCTGCTGAAGAACGTTTGGGGAAAGCGTTCTCCTTTGTAAAACTGTCACTGCTAGTAACAGGAAATGTGACACTACTGCAAGTTAGTGTCTTACCCTGAAAGGCATTTAGTGACCAAGGAAATGCTTGAGACACTAATGAAATAAAGTGGGAAGGAAGAACAATGCTGTAGTTAAACCCAGAAAATGAGTCTGAAGACCTAGATACTATTTGCAGCTTGCCACAGGTTTATTCTCTGGCCTGCCCAACCTTACTTCAAAGGTCTCATTTTTAGTATCTACAGCACCTCCTGACTTCAGCTGGACTAGTGGACGTTCAGGGCTTCAGAAAAAAACAGGCTCATGGCCTCTATTTCACCGCAGTAAAATTAAGAGTACTTCCCTACCTCAGAAGGATATTTTGAGGCTTAGTTTATTATTAGGGGCTGTAAAGCACTCAGATCCTCATGTGGAAGAGAGAGGAGAAGTATCATTACAGTTATTGTTAAATATTTTATTGTCTAGGTGCACAGGTTATGCCATCTCAGTCTTCAAACATTTTCCATGAGGCTGTGGTGTAATTTTAACATTTGGGTTTTTCTTCCTTTTTCTAAGTAGCTCTGGATTTAGAGGAATTTAAGCTAGAAATTTACTGACAAACTGATACCTACCATAGTGCTGTCATCCATAGATCACAAAATGCTCTACAAAAATAAATTTCACATCCCCATTTAACAGATAGGGAAACTGAGGCAGACCCCAGAAGATCAAATGACTTGCCCAAGTCTATACTAGTCACTGGTAAGGCTAGGCATAGCATCCCAGTTTCCTGAGTCCCTTTAACAAACTGAAGCTTTTAACTAAATAAGGAATGCAGTGTAGTCCTGCAGTACACCCTGTGCATAGCAGTGTACATGAAGATCAGGACTGTATCTTGTAATTTTGTTTGATAGGTACTCCATGCTATCAAGATTTTTGTTTTTGAGGAAAGTACAAAGCTCACACAAAATGGATAAACCTGGCATGGAGACTTTGGCATAACCATGGGGATTAAGCTATGTACTTACTGCTTCAGCCTATGACATCACTGAAAAAGATTAAGGGTAAAATCTGTCATTAAAAGATAACAATGAGGAATTTGGGGGCTAGAGAAGAGTCATTTATAATTTCTCACCATCTAATGCTACAATGTGCTTTAGGGTATGAAGGAAAAGATTTAGAGTCAGAGTTCAATTTTCTTAGTAGCTGAGTGCAGCTGACAAAAGTTCATATGTTTAATATTTTTTAGCTAGCAGCCACTGCAGAATCCAGAGAGAAGCTGACAAACAGTGAAATCTAATACAGTTAGACAAGGGTTGCTGGCCAGGAGAAGTAACCATAGACAGGAAGAGTTCTGCCACTGCTCTCCCTCACTGCTGCAAGACTCTCCCCCGCCCCGAAGACTCATATTGGTGCTTCTCTTAGAAGCACTCTTAGTTTGCATTAAAAAGATTTCTGTTCTATATCTGGTGAGGAAAAAATGACAGTTTTATATGGTGCAAATCTGGAGGATGTTGAACAGAAGCTACTCAAGTTATACACTTTTAATCAGCCACTCCAGATAATTTGCATCCAAGAGTTTTTAAGAACAGACTGAGGAGCTTGCTGGACTGTTAATACTGATTATTAATAAGTCTTGGAGCATGGGGAACCTTCCAGAAGACTGGAAAAAAGCTAATGTTGTTCCAATTTTTAAAGAGGGAAAACATTTGTTTGACCCAAAATGAAGAATATTTTGACTTTTCAATTAGCCAACATTGCTGAAAAAGTTCAGTTTCAGGTTGATGTGAAATTATTTTTTATTTTTCAGAACTGCTAGTAAATCAAACATCAGTTATTAACATAGCTTCATTTGTAATATTTAGGAAGTGTATGGTGTACAATGGGAATGCATTATGTATAAATACATTTCTATATTAGTATTAATACTGCTTCATGATTGTTTTTGTAAGTTTAATTGTTTTTAGGGCACTCAGCATATGTGTGTGTTAAAGGGGTCAGATGTTCTTTTTCATATTAAAAGAAAGAAATATATAAAAATAGTATCTATATGGAACTGCAGAAGTTTATTTTTGGCATTGCTGTTGCATCCAGGATCTTCAAGAGGTATGGCACTAGAATAGTACCTGATAAGTGTAGCTTACATATCTTACTATGTATTTGCACATCAACTAGGTATAACTAGTTCCTATGCCCATGTGGAATTTTGTGGAGGTTCTTCAATATGAGGAGTACTAAACTGTATAACCCTTATAGAATCAAACCTGCAGGCCTAGAGTTCAAAGATTTGATTTCCTGCACTGGAATCTATATTTCTTGGAATACTCTGTAAGTGAGAAAGGCAGTAACAAAAGGGATTACAGAAACAAAGCCTCCTGAAATCACAATAAAATGGAATGGATACAGGGTGTAGTTTTTTAATTAGGCAAATATTTCCTTCTGAAGTTTTGAACTACTTGGTGTTAGGTACTTGCAGTACAGCACAGGACAGATTCAAGATGAATTACCAGAGCTGCCAATCCGCTGTAATGCTAGCAAGACAGTTGTCATATGCGGGCATGCTACTAGCTATGGTGGATTTTGGCGGGGAGAGTATTGCTTTGAGCTCATGATGGTCAGCTGCTAACTATCTGAAGACTTGTCTAATCCTGGAACTTACCTGCTAAGGCCCTGCAGCTCTTTTTATCTGAGCCTACTGGGCTCTGAGTGGCTGCTTTCACAAGGCCTGTCTAGACACTCAGGGCCACTCAGGAATGTGATTGACTGAGGAATATTACAAATGGGCAAGGAAGTTGAAGCACATGGGAGAGCTCTGCGAGTCTTAATGCCAATGCTTAATTCACTGACAAAAAATAATTAAGAAGATTGTTAGAAACCATCCACAGCACGTTACACAGCACTATGTCCCATGAAAAGGGGCTGGTCTGAATATGTTAGTCCATACTAATTACCTGACTGAACTTATTTCTTTTACAAATAATTAATAGTTCCTGTCCCATGCTCTTGAAACCCTCACAAAATTTAAGTGATTCCATGTCGTGCTGGTGCTTGGATGCCAGTAAAACTGGATGGCAAGAAAGCTGAACAATGTTTGGTATAGCAAAAAACAAATGCAAGATTTAATCTCTACACTCTGATGATAAAAACAAGACTAATTTAAGGGCAACATGAGGTTTGTAACGCATTCCAGAACCAAGATGTGGCACTACACACTTTATCATTCCTGACTCAGAACTCTTCCATATCCCCATACATCTGCTACACGGGGCCCAATCAGAATATTACCAATATGGACAACTGTCCTACATAGTCAACAATCAATGACCAACTTAAATCCCTGGTTTCAAAAAAGGCAGAGCGAGGGTTCTCAGTCAGAACTCAGACTATGAGAATTATAGATTATTCTATTCTCTTTTGCCAAACTTATTCTTTACCTCAGTAGCAAACAATGTTAATGTAATTTTAAAACATATGTAGACAGCCATACAACCACCAATGCAGGCTGCAATAAACAACCTACTGTATTTTCACCCAAAGAAGGAAAAATGCTGCCTCTAAACATACAAGAAGAGTCAGATAAACCTGACGATCCTATGTGAGTTGTAGTGGGGAATGTTTTCAATAATCTTACATGTGCATTCTGGATGCTGGTTTTCCCTTGTAATCTCTGCTACTGATTTCTGATCAATTGGTTTTATCTTCAAGTTTTGTTTTAAGAGATGTCTAAGTTTTCTTCCTCCAAAGCAGCTGCTGGACCGAAGCACCCCATTGATTCCAACGGGCTGGGACTTAAGCTCTAAGAGCAGCTACTCCCTCAAAGGTGTGCAGTTGTCTTCTGCTGACTCATCTTCACAAATGCCTTTGTCTGTACATTCAACAAAGAAACTACCAACTCTGTGTTTGTATGTTTTTGCACAGCTGTAATCCTAAGCCTCCCGAATACTAAGGGCTTGTTTTCATGTTCATTGCTACAGTAGTGCGGCTGCATTGGTGCAGCTGCAGCGTATTAGTGAAGACCAGGACCGGCTCCAACTTTTTTGACGCCCTAAGCGAAAAAAAAAGAGGAGGGCAGCGCGGTCGCAGAGGGGCCAAAGGAGCAAGGATGTGTGTGTGGCCGCAGGAAGGTTGGAGGAGCAAAGGGGGGTGGCACAGCAGGAATGCTGCCCCTTACAGTGTGCCACCCCAGGCACCTGCTTCCTATGCTGATGCCTGGAGCCAGCCCTGGTGAAGACACTATTATGCTAGCAGGAGAGCATCTCCTGTCAGTGTAGTTAATCCACCTCCCCAAGAGGCAGTAGCTATGTTGACAAGAGAAGCTCCCTATCGACATAAAGTTGATTACATTGGGAATTAGGTTGGTATAACTACTGCAGATTTTTCACACCCCTGAGCAATGTAGTCATACCAATATAAGTCTATAGTGTAGACTTGGCCTAAGTGAGCAATGAACTTACTCTATGAACATTATAGGGATTTGCTGTATCTGATCAGACCATCTAGTCTTCAAGTCCAGTATCCTGCCACTAGCTATGACTTCATACTTAGTGCTTCAGAAGGTGATAGAATCATTTGGCCAACTACCAAATGCTGTACAATGGTGGGGGGAAAGTTTCTTGACCGCTGCAGCCAGTTGATTTATCAACTGATTTACCACAGCAAAGAGAATAACTTTTTGTCCAGTCTCAACTGGTTTAAAGTCTCTTGAGGGAAACTTTACTCCAGTTGCATAATTACTCAGCCTTCTTTTTATGCCTCTGTTGTCAGAACTCCAAAGTATGACTGACTGGTTAGGAAATCTGCTTTTAGTATAGGTGGCCTAAAGCAGGAATAGAAGATTTACCCAGGACTTAATTGATCAAGGGAAGATTATCTCCTAAATACACACTGTAACTAGTATGGAAATTCTTTGCAAACAAGACACTGCCTTGTTATACTGACAGACTTTACTGCTGGGATTTATTAGCCATAGGGAGATGTTAGCATTTGAACTGCTAAGGGGAAAAAAGAATCAGGAACCAAACTATCAAAGGAATACTGATATTATACATTTTAAGGCAGGATAGAAATAGGATCTAAAAACAGAGAGACAAATATCAGGATATGTACATTTTTTTGAAAATTACCTAAACACTTTCCTCAAACATTGATGATATAGCATTCTGCAAATAAATGTATTGTCAATATACAATATTATATCATCACCATCTTCTGATAAGATGTTACCACACTCTGAGACTATTGTTTTGTTGATACTGAGCTGGAATATACCTGCTCCCCTCTTTTCTTTGTCCAGCATTGTAATTAGTTATCGGTGGAACACATCCTTGGGGAGTTCTATCAGCTCCCTATTATTACAGACATTAGTTCATCAGATTCTCAGTAGGTTTAGCTTCCCATCATGTGTGTTAAGGACTAGCCATTACAAACATCCCCCACTGGCTCCTTTCTGGAATTACTTTTATGCCTGTGCTGCTTATAAGTCCCAAAACAATATGCAATACAGAACATTCAGGTTATCCGTTTGACCTTGTTATGGTATTTTTCTAGGAGAGCAGCACAAGATTCCTGAATTTAATAGACCTTTGAAATAGCTGGAGAAAGTTCATTAACATATTTACAAGACTAAATTGTACTCACTGTTAAACTTCAAAACTTTTGTAAATTTTGAAATTTAACTTTTGTACATTTGTAAATTTCACAATTGTTTTTGAAGTCTGGAGTCCATTTCATTTGTTTTTACAAAGCTTCCTCAACTAAAGCTAGCCTTATTTATTTCAAAAGTACATTAAAAAAGACAACCCTTGTACATCTTTCCTCTTCCCAACCTCTTTGAGAACAAACAGCTTTGCTTGCAGAATGAAACATTTTATCACATCTCTAGATCCTAGTTGCTCACTTGCAGCAGCCTTTGGCAGCCACATGTTATGACTGCATCATTAGATGGAAATATCTTAGCAGTTATCTGCTTCTGGATCAAATCCAGAACTCAGGTGCACGTTGCATTAAAATATAGATTGAAATATTGACTGCTTGCATTGCATGTTCATGTCTCAGTCTTGCACTCCATACTCAAAGAGAACTCTCACTGACATCATGTGATGTTTCCATGAGTAAGAAATGCAGTATCAGGCCTTCAATCATCAATTACTTGCACAAGGGATATTCTGGTGAAGAGAACTATTTAAAGCATTTTAATCTATACAATATAAACACTATTGGGATAATGCAGTGTTTTCCAAACTTTTGAAAGCTGAGTCCTCCTTTCAGGAAAATGAAAGTAATTGCACCAACCACAACTCCACTGTGTGATAAAGGTGTACCCATCTTAATCTATATATCTTCCACCCTGATCTCCACACACACCCTGGCTAGCCCTTGGTCTTCAACCTTTCCTCTATTCTCCTTTCCTACATAATTTGAGCACTGAAATAATCAACATTTATAATAAAATTGACATTTATAATAAAATTTTAGCAACTAAGTTAGCATCCATTGAAATAAATGAAGTAATTCACCCAACAGACTTATTTCAGGCTCTCTGCAAACTATGGAAGTGTGCTATGTCTTGACTGTTTTCTTTGCAAGCATAACAGCAACATACTTTTTTTACATGAAATCTGAAACTCTGGAGAGCTATTGAAAGGTCTACTGTGCCCTCACTGGCTAGTTCTTCACACACCCAAGAGTGTTTGGGGAAACAGTGGGCTAATTAAAGAAACAAACTACTAATTTAATCTAATATTGATGTTTGTAACAGAGTGAGTGACTGACTGTTGCCATGTCCCCATTCACCTAGAACCTTGAAATCTGATATATTCATCATGAGGTTTTGAATACATAAAAAATATCCCAAATTTTACTTTTTACATATTAGGTCACCAAAAGGCAGGTCTTCACTGGATTTCTTAATAAGATTTTTAGCCAAGAAAATTGTTTCAAACAAACAAATGTTTCAGACACAGGTGTTGATAGCCATGTCACCTGTAGGCTGGACTCCTGTCGAGTTGTTATGTAACAGTTCTAATTAGTTTTTATTAATGAAGAGTCTTTTGTATTGTCTCATTAATACCATTCATCACTAATTTTCAGTTTCATTAGTTCTCACTGTTGCCAAAAATTAGATCTGAATTATCCAAATGCCTGTTTCTTGTCTAATGACATAGATAAGTAAACAGTAAACACATTCTTTAATTAAAATAGCTGAGTAATACATAATCAGTACAAATGATTTACAGAGAAGACTCTACTCCTCTGCTTAATCAAATTGCTCCAAGTTTGCTCTTCCTTCAGGGATAGACCCTCTTGCAAACAACAAAAGCCTTTGGATTACAGTTCCCAATATAAATGAATGTATTTTAGTCAAGTTGTTTACTAGTATGATAATGATCAGATAAATCTTTTATATGCTCAGAACTCTGCCCTTCCTAGTGAAAAAAGAGAACATTCTCCAAATGACAACCTTAAGTCAGCTGATAAAGTATATGCAAGGACCCCAGAAATATATTATGATGGGCAGGGTGCATTTCTTCAAAAAGAATGCAAGAAAACTCCATGTTCTCAAATAGACAGCCCATCAACAAATCAGGGAAAACTAATGCCAGCATGTGTTGATGGCATTTTCTTGATATATGCTATCTCTGGTAAGTATGCTGTATCAGTAAAGACCTTTGTACCCTCAAATACTTGAGCCCTCAAGTATCGTAACCCAGACAGCCTTCTAATAGAGCAGGGGTGGGCAAACTACGGCCCAGAGGCCTCATCCGGCCCTTCAGACATTTTAATCCAACTCTCAAACTCCTGCCAGTGAGCGGGGTCGCAGACTTGCCCCGTTCCACATTTGCTGTGGCTCCCAAAAGCAAGGGCATGTCCCTCCTCCAGCCTGCACTTCCACACAGGAGCCGGAGGGGGGACATGCCGCTGCTTCCGGGAGTTGCTTGAGGTCAGCGCTGTCCAGATCCTGCACACCTGATCCCCTCCCCTGTCCCAACCCCTGACCCAACCCTGATCCCCCCCTCAACCTCTGAACCCTTCGTTCCCAGCCCAGAGCACTCTCCTGCACCCCCAACTCTCATCTCCAATCCCATCACAGAGCCTATATCCCCAAACGGAGCCCTCACCCCCTCTTGCATCCCAACCCCTTGCACCCTGAACTCCTTATTTACCCTCAGTCAGAGCCCTCCCCCCAGTCCCCAATTTCGTGAGCATGTATGGCCTGTCCTACAACTTCCATACCCAGATGTGGCCATTGGGCCAAAAGGTTTGCCCACCCCTGTCTTAGAGGGTTGCCACACACGAGCCACTAACTGTCAGGGGCATACCATCTTTAAGGCAAATTGAACTAGACTGTTTCCCATGATATTTGGGAAAAAATGGTTTTCCTTTTCAAGTCAATGAAACCTTTTGTTCAAGCTTATCTCAGAAAACCAGAAACAGCTGCTTGTTCATATGCAAGTACAAGTCTCACTACATGAATTTTGTGGTCAGTTGTTATTAATCTTTACTGTCAAGTTTTGATGATTATAAATGGTGTATTTTTGTATGTGTAGGGCTTGACCTTATGTCATTTGAATATTTTGAAACACCTGTATTCTCATGTTAAAATATGTATCCTTATAGAAAAATCCTTGTATCCTTATATGTATCCTTATATGTATCCTTGTATCCTTATATGTATCCTTATATGTATCCTTATAGAAAAATCTAATAGAAATAAAGAGAAAATTCTAATCTTTCACATACATTCAAGGCTACAGTCCAGCAAAGCACTTAAGCATGTGAATAGTCCCAAATGAAGTCAGTGGGGCTACTTTTACACTTTAAGTGCTTTACTGGAACAAGACCTAACAGAGAATGATATCCACTCTATAGGAAACAAAAACAAAACAAAAGCCACAGTAAGGACTTTACCTAACTGTTTTGTAGATTTTTATCGTAACTTCCATCGAGCCCTAAGTTCTATTACATTTTGTAGTAGTGTTCCCCTAGTGAAGTGTTGAACTTCAAGGATTTATTAACAAGTCAACAACAAGGGAATTAAAACGTTCTCCACAAGAAGTCTGAGTACAAAAAGGATCTCTGTGAGAAAACAGGGAGTAAATGTGTTTATGTAGAGATGCTTCATTCAGTTTGTTACACAAAAGAAAACAAACCCCAAGAGATTTATATTTTAGCAGAAGTTAGACAAACAAGTTACCTGACTACATGAAGGAGGAAAAAACAAGTGAGACAAAGCATGTTCCAAACCTGCCTGATGTCAGGGCCAAGAAGTCTATCAAATGTATGGGCTTGGTGTCTACAGGATTAGAAGAGGACTGATTTACACAGAAAATTGTTTGAGCCTTTTAGATCTGTGCGAGGGGAGGGTCGGGAATCTAGTGAAATCCTTCTGTTACTTTTGAGACTGATGTTCAAGAGTTAAGGCTGGAACATTATGGAAGCTGTTTTGGAGCATAATCAGGAATTCAGTCTTTCTGGATAACACACTATAGGGTTGTATAGTGGTGAAATGTTTGTAATGAAATCACATAAAACCTTCTTAAGAGTGGGAATCTATTACAAGCTCAGACAAATATTGTCCAAAGGCTTCCTAAGATTCACTTGCCTTTTAAATGAACATGGGCTCAATTTCTCACATAATCACAGTTTCGGACTATGATCATGTGAAATCTGTAGTTTTTCTGTGCAGAAATTACATTTTCTTTTGACTGAGTTTTTGATTTGGGATTTTGATTTTTAAGCCAAAGAAAATATCATTGAGGGTGGACTAATTCAAGAGGATCACATTTGAAGACAATATTCACAATAATCCATCTGAGGCAAAGTAGGCAACTCCAGTGACATGGCCAGTTCTTAGAAAGGACACTTATATCACCTGGAGATAACAGAAGCATTAATACATCCCAATGGAAAAATACAGATTCCACTAATTCGCTTAGTGATGGGTGACTGCATGGAATAGAGATAGAAAAATTGCGTACTGTCCGGTAGTACGAACCCTCTGTATTAATTCTGGGAAAATTCTTTGTTTGCACTTTGTAGTCAGAGCCAATTGATTCTTGAAGTTCCTAGTAATGGCGGGGAAAAACTTTATCCTAGAACTATTTCTTGAATTTCATGGGGGGAAATATCCTGTTAAAAATAGCAAAAATATAACACTGGTAGCTGTAGTGCGTCCTTGTGAACTAATACTCACAGTAGATATGGTACAGCAACACATACTCGATAAATGGATATGCTAAAAGTGATATTTTTGTTTAAATAAAATAGTATTGAATATCTACACCACAGCAATGCAAACTGGAGAGCGATAGCTAACTTCATGGTTTATATAATCATCCGCAAAATAGGAGGACTCTTAAATTTTTAAACATCTGAACACTTGGAAGAGAAGGGCATGTGTCTAGCAAATAGCAGTAATACTAATAATAATCTCATGCTGCCAAATGCAGAGGCAGATGGAATCTTCAACTAGGTGCATCCATTGCTAAGAATTAAACTAACTGCCATGCTTTCAGTAATTAGAAAAAAGCCAGTCTTTTTGCCAGCTCCTTTCTGCCAACAGAAGAGATGCTGCTGTTACTTTTCCAAGATACAGTAGCAATAAAGAGTCCTGTGGCACCTTAAAGATTAACAAAAGTTTTGAAGCATAAGCTTTCATGGGCTAGTATCTACTTCGTTGCATGCATGCAGTGGCCCCTGCATGCATCTGACGAAGTGGGTACTAGCCCACGAAAGCTTATGCTTCAGTACTTTTGTTAGTCTTTAAGGTACGACAGGATTCTTTGTCGCTTCTGCAAACCCAGACTAACATGGCTACCTCTCTGATTCTTGACAAGATACAGTATTACTTCAACAGCAGCACATAGATTATGTCAATGCAGAAAATAGCAGGTGGGGTGAACCTCCATCTACTTTTGCACACATAAGAGAGCATTCTGACCTCACCTAAAAATACCCTATTCTAAGGTTTGTACCCAAGTTTCTCTAAGACAAGAGATAATGCTGGAACTAGGGTGGGGTGGTGGGAAAGAGAGATGGATCTTGCAAAAAGTTTTAGTAATTCGGTTGAAGTTGCCTTGAGGCAAGTTTCTAAAGTATTGCTGAGATCTTTAAGAGTTAAAGATTTTATACAAATGTAGGAAATTAAAAATAGAAGGTTTCTTTTTGGTGGCTGGTAAAATATACAATTACAAAAGCTTCAGAATAGTTTCATAGTATGCTAAACTTAAAATCAATGCCTTTATAAAATACAAAGTTTGGAGCTGAACATCATCTCAAAGACTGAGAGAAAACTCTATTTAATTACAAGGCTTTTTGGAGGAGAGGAAAACAGACCTTACAACTGTTTTAAATGAACTCATACAAGCAGATTATTTAAAACTTCTGAAATTCTGGCCATTGTTTTGCACCCTAATTCCCTATGTGATGGTATTATTGAATATCAGAGAGAAATGGAGATATTGTCACAGGAAATGGTATAATTAACATTATCTTTTCTTTCTAAGGTACCCTCTCAAACTCTAGTCATGAACTCTAAAATTGCTGCTAATCTACTGGAAAGAATATAGCTGGCTTTTAAGTAGAACACAGAGTTTTGCATCTTGGTCTCAATCAAACAATCAATTTCTGAATATGCAGATTTAAAACTTGAGTACATTCCTTGAAGTATGGCACATAAAAAATGAAGATTCATGAGAACACAATGCGAAAGTATATTAGCATCCTAATTAAAGTACAAGTTCAGAGAAGACACTAAAAACACTGTGGAATCAAATTTAATAATAATTTACACTTGTATAGCAACGTTTCCATCTAAATCTCTCAATATTTCAAGCATTAATTAAGCATCATAACATCCCTGAAACATAGAAAATTATCTGTATTGTACCGAGACACTAAGAGGTTAAAGCTTGATTCTACTTGGAAAAGTGTATCTGGCTTTCAACATTTTGCTAGTTACTCAATGGTCTCTATAACAAACTTGTTTTACAAGAAACTTGGATCTAGAAGTCAGGCTTGAATTCTTTCTCACATGTTTATCAATAATTAAAGCTTCTGCACTTTGAATTTAGTTAGCAATTCTGTTAATGTTGCAGCATGAGTTAAGAGAATCTAGTTCACATTATGGTCCAGATCTACATTCCCATTTGCACAAAAGTATGAGCTCTTTTTTGCAAATACACAGCCCATGTATACAAGTAGGGATCTGTATGTCCAAATACCTACATGCGTATGCGCAAATCCTGATATGTGCACACACGGTGAGCAGTGTGCACATTCATACACAAAGGTGTGCATGCAGGTTTGAAATTCTGAGCATATGTGACGTCTCAATGTCATTTAGGATATCTATAGCAAAGCTTAGAAGACAACTCAAACCTCCTAATTTCTAGTGAGTCACTTTCTTATTAAATCCAGTTTATTAAGGCAATTCTTGAATTGCAATGGAGATTTAAAGCTGACAGGGCCAAGCAGAAGAAATGAATAATGGAGTAGTTTGAAAATAGGGTGAGGCAGGGCTATTCCTGTTAAATAAGGTAGCATGGAAGAAGGTGCAAACACCAATATGGGAGAAGAAAACACAGACAGCAGTTAGGCAGGAGATTGGGGTAAAGAGAGGTGACAAATAGGAAAATTAACAAGAAATGAGATGTGGGAAGGCACATCTCATGAATTTAAGGATAAAGAGCTTGAGTTTTGTGAGCAGTATAGTGGGTGAGCAACATAACTCTAACAGCTGAATTCTTGGTATGCAGGAGATGGCACAATGAAAAATCAGGGAGGCTGGAATATGGGAAACTGCAGTAGTTGAAGGGAAAGATGAACAACGCACAGATAAAGTTCTTATGCAAAGGAAAGGGAAGATCTTGAAAATGTTGTAGCAGAGGTGTTTGTGGAAAAAGATGCATGATCTTGGAAAGAAAGTTTAGGAAACTGGTTTTAGTAATGTTGAATTTGCATTGTAAGCAGGCCACACATAAGGAAGTGTCAGAGAGGGAAGAGGTCAGTGATAGAGACAGATTTGGGAGGCATCAGCAAAAAAGTGTTACTGAGATAAGAAGAAAGACTTGGATTTGACCAGAATGAGGTCATTAATGATCTTAGTGAAAGACGTTTCAGTTGAGACAGTGTTAAGTTATTAATGTGGTGATTGTTTCCTTCATTCATTATGTTGCTCTCAGTTTCGTAAACAAAGAGAACAGAAGTATCTCATAACTGATATCAAATGACGGAATCAATGACTACACCAATATATAGGTTATAGTAGATAATAAAATGTGTTGTTAATTTTACATTTAATATCCCAACTCCCAGGAATAATTTTACACTTAATATAATTTTACGCTTAGTATCCCGACTCCCAGGAATAATATTTTTCATATTGGATGGAAAGTGGAAAACAACGTATATTATTTAGTCAGAGATGATGCAGACACATCTATGTGTCATCTTGCCTGGAAGCTATTTAGAGACAGATCGAAGTATTTTTAGGAACAGTACAGACAATGTTTTTTCTTTCTGTCTTAAGAGGTCTGCTGGAATTGATACAATGTGATCTTCAATGAAAGTTATATTGAAACTAACAGAGATAGATGTTTTCAGTGTATGGTGCTTATTCATGAAGACTGTTCTGGCAGGCACAGGTGTAAAGTGCAGAGTAAGAAAGTATTTCTGTCTGGGTTATACAGTGCTGCTGTACCTGTGTAGGAGTTATGCAATGCGGTTGTAGCTGTGTCAGCCCTAGGATAGTAGAGAGACAAGGTAGGTGAGGAAAAATGTTTTATTGGACCACTTCTGCTGATAAGAGATACAAGCTTTTAAGCTTACACAGAGCTCTTCTTCAGGTCTGGTGAGCTAGACAATGTACTGAATAATTTTGGGGCAAACTTATGGGGGACGTAGGATAAAAATACAATATATAGATATAATTTAAGAACATATAGAATGCAGGTGCTAGTAATGTGGTATATCTCAGAACGTAACAGAGTATATTTCTGATTATACAAGCAATCTAATTTACACTTATTTATAACTAGTGAAAAATGGTTCCTGATAGAGAAAGCAAATTACTGAGTCTCATTTTCATTTTTCAAAACATGCTAATTTGCAAGAACAAAATCTGTGTCAGAGATAGACATCGTTGCCCACCAACTCACTCAGATGCAATCTTATTCCCTACATATACCCTTTTGCTGAGTGCTCTCAAAGTGATACCAGCTTTAACCATTGCCCACTAAATCATCACAGAAAGTTGTACCTCTCTGAGCACATTGGGTTAAGGGCAGGCATTGCAAATATTCTTTAAATATGCCACCCAAACATTATAGTGCATTACTACAATTCAGCTGACAACTTACCACACCAGCAGCAACAGAGCTCAGTGAGCTGGTCACGTTAACAATGCCTGAAGGAGTGGGAAAGTGAAGGGAAAGGTAAAGCAACAAGATACAGGGCAGGTGAGTTTGAAGAGACAGTTCAAAAAAAAGAATGAGACATTTTTTTTCAGGTGATGGCTCCTCCAGATTCCTCTGCAAAATCTTCTACTGGCAGTACTTGCCAGGACCAGTGTTGTTGTCTATGACTGTCATAAGTGTGAAGTAGCCTAGAATTAGTGTTTACCTGTAAGGGGTTAAGCTAAAGGTAACCTGAGAGGTGGACAACTGACCAATGAGAAATTCCTCAGGAGACAAAGGATTTTAAGTTTCAGTTTCTCTCTGGGTCCTCTCTCTCTGTTCAACTCGGCTATGGGATGAACATCACAGCTATTTCTTTCACTATAAGTCTCTATCAAGTACTGTAGTCAGTAAGTTACCTTCTTTTTATCACTTGGAGGGTTCTCAGTGGTGAGTGTTGGCTGGGTGCTTCTGGATGTTGTAAGCTTCAGCAGAGATATCAACAGTGGGAGAAAGTTGCCTCAGGGGAGAGGTTTGGTTTCTGAATCTTTTTGTTGATTATGATAGATGCTGTTCTATTGATGGTCATAAGGGATTTATTCCTTTCTTTTTTTTTCTTTTATTAAAATCTTTCTTTTAAGAAGCTGACTGCTTGTTTTCCATTGTGTAAGATCCTGGTTTTGGATCAGGCATGTCTCACAGGATCAGGTGATGTTTGGTTTTTTTATTCTCTCAAGCTTTCCAGGGAAGGAAGACATTTGGGGGTTAGTGGAAAGGGAAAGAAGGGTCCCACACTACCCTAGACCTAGTTTGGTGGTGGCAGCGTACCAGGTCCAGACACGGAAGAAGTTGTGTTCTGGGGAAAAACATTTTAACCCAAGCTGGTAAAATAAACTTGGGGGGTTATTTCTTTTTTCATGCGGGTCCCCACATCTGTACCCTAGAGTTCAGAGTGGGGAGGCAATCCTGACAATGACAATTGGAGATATACAACTATGTTTTTGGTACAGTACATTTTGAAGGGAGGAAAGCTCCCTAATCCCAAATTGTATAATATAAACTGTAAAAAACGAGCGTTCTGTACACTAAAAATTCTCTCTTTAGGTCTTGACACCAAGTCTGAAGGCTCTGAAATAGCAAATGGGGAGTACCCAGTCAGCCTACTGAACTTCCCCACACTAATGTCTATTCCATTGTCTGTGTGATAGTTACTGTATTCCCTTTAGAGTTAATTGCTGTTATGCACATGAACCCTGGGGTAAGCACATGCCTATGTATTTATCTCATCCATTGCACATTACATATTTTAGAAGCACTGGTGCACCATGGAAACATTCTATCAAGTTTTCTATATTTTTCTCTGTCTCTTTTTCAAAAACTGCTGACATTTGCAAAGGGAATATGCAACTTAAAGATTCTCGCAGTCCAATACTGTACATTTCTAAGAACATTGCTATAAAATATAACAGCAAGAAAAGGAAAAAAATGACCATCTATCTTCATTAATTTCCCCCTAACAGATTTGTAAAATTTCAAGCACTGATCAGGCAGGACTGTAAGCATGGGAGGAGTCCCAAGTAAATCAACTGGATTACTCACGTCTTTAAAGTTATGCACAAGCTTAAGTGCTTCCTGAATTGAGGATTTAATTTGCAAGCTATTGTGCGTGAGGCAAGGCTGTGATCATCAAGTGAGTCAAACGCTGATGCAAATGCCACCTAAACCCACTCAGACAAAGACAACTGATTTAGAATAGTTTGGTTCCAATAAGATTCATTACTGAAGATTCCATAATGACAATCCATTTGTTTGGGGGCAGGTATCAAGAATAAAGTGATTAATGTGGATGTTAGTATAATGGCTATATGTCTGAGATATATAAGAAATGTGCACATATACACCCTGAACCACTCTGGCACATTTTACTCAGGCAAGCCTCCCATTAAAAGAGGCAGAGGGAGTTTTGTCCAAATAAAGACTGCAGGACTGGACCCAGCATTGAATCTAAATATACAGGTATCATGTGAACTGGAACACTTTGCACTTGCTGTAAGTACATCTATCAGCCTCCGTGGGCACTGCAATAGCACCCAGAAGAAATATTTAAAGACAAGGGAGACACTATTCTTCCATGTTCCCCCTTCAAAATATGACTTTAGCTTTTGTTTTTAAAAGCTTAAAAATCTGTGTTAGTGGCAGGAGTAAACACACATTCTCTATATTTAGGTAAAAAAATGAAACAAGCAAGAAACAAGCTGGGTGAGGAGAGGACTTGATTATCTCATGGCAAGTATTGTAGCTCACAGCACTGGATTTTTTATTATGCTGCATTACTTGTTGTCTGGGAAATTGCACATTAAAATGCCCTAATATCTTTGCTTAGGCTCCCAGAAAATTGATAGACACTAATTTTAAGCGACAGTGCAGTACACATATACAGGACTGCTCATGTAGTAGGGTGGCTATGTTTTAATTAATTGTTTATGTTACATTGAATCCTTAATGTTTACAGGGATTACTTCACAGTAGTCTCCAAGTTTTAACATTCTCATATCCCAGACCCTGCATTCCTTACCCAGGAGAACTCACACTGAAGTTGTTCCAGGGCAGCATCAGGCCCTGGAGTTGCGTACCATGCTGCTTCTATGAACCAGAGCTGAAACTGTAAATAGTAAATTCTAGGTGGACTGAACTTTAACCGATTATAAGGTTTTAGGTGAGCCACTGAGTCAGTGAGACTTGGGAAACGTTGCCTCACATTCATTATAACATCCACTTTCAGCCTAGGTATAAAATTGTGGTAAGATCATCACTGAAAGTCAGAAATATCATCAGACATGAGCTTTCCCTAAATACAAATATTAAACAAGTCAGTACAATTAGCTATTTCCCCCATAAATTGACTCTCATAGACACATAGATTTGAAGGCCAGAAGGGACCATCATGATCATCTAGTGAGACCTCCTGCACATTGCTGGCACAGAACCTCAATCACCCACTCCTGTGATAGACCTATAATCTCTGGCTGAGTTAATGAAGTCCTCAAATCATGATTTAAAGTCTTCAAGTTACAAAGAATATAACATTTATACTAGTTTAAATCTGCATGTGACTCACAGTCCATGCTGCAGAGATAGATGAAAAGTCTGACCTGGGGAAATATTCCTTCCTGACCCCAAATATAGTGGCCAGTTAGACCCTGAGCATGTGAGCAAGACCCACCAGCCAGACACTTGGGAAATAATTCTCTGTAGTGCTCTGAACCCTCCCCATCTAGTGTTCCATCAATGACCGTTGGAGATATTTGCTGCCAGCAGTCACAGATTGGCTACATGCCATTGTAGGCAATCTCATCATATCATCCACTCAATAAACTTATCAAGCCAGTTAGGTTTTATGCCCCAATTGCTCCCCTTGGAAGGCTATTCCAGAACTTCACTCCTCTGATGGTTAGAAACCTTTGTCTAATTTCAAGATTAAACTTGTTGATGTCCAGTTTATAGTCATTTGTTCTTGTGTCCACATTGGTGCTTAAATTACTTCTCTGCCTCACTGATATTTATCCCTCTGATCTATTTATAGAGAGCTATCATATCTCCCCTCAGCCTTCTTTTGGTTAGGTTAAACAAGCCAAGCTCTTTCAGTCTCCTCTCATAAAGTAGGTTTTACATGGGAGACCAGAATCTCTCCATCTGGCATGCATCCGACGAAGTGGGTATTAGCCCACAAAAGCTTATGCTCTAATACTTCAGTTAGTCTTTAAGGTGCCACAGGACTCTTTGTCACTTCTGCAATTCCAGACTAACACGGCTACCCCTCTGATTCTTGACTGCCAGCTTATGTCTCTATTTCAAATCACCTATAGCTGAGGTATGTTCAGATTCAGCCCCTGATAGGATTTTTACCCAGTTATACTACCTTCCATTTAAAAAGAAGCAGCAAGATGATTTTCTTTGGAACCACTTTTGCATTCATGAGCCATTTGCAATACTCAGTGGTAGATTAAATATGCCTGTAAGTTTTTGGTGCCCACCTATTTCACCACTAAAATTTGTGAGAACACCATGGCCACTGTGGCTATTTAGCCTGTTATGGGAATTTTATCTACTTCACTAGCACTGTGCTTTTTTTCAGGCACAAAAACAAAAAATCAACAGACTGATTTGGTTTTGCAATCTAAAAAATCACAAAATGGTGATACAACAGTCTTTAATTCAGGTGGTTTAAAATTCAATTCACAGGCAATGCAGTATCAGCCTTGAATTAAGCTGTCATTTTACTAATAAGGAGGTTTACCTATGATGTTATTTTCATACAAGTCTGCTTTAGCAACTTATCATAATAGTTAAAACATTTTATTTTTGCCACTTATTTTTTTAAAAAACGTTTTTTTATTAAACCAAAGTCATTAGCAAGTACAGAAACCACAACCTTAAAACAAACAAACAACCTCCCAACTGCCCTGAAAAACAAAATGCATCTGATAAAGGTTAAAAAAATTAGTAACTAAAATTATCAAGTAAGTGTATTAACAAAAAAGCACAGCTTTAAAACTTGGGGGCAAAAGAAATAAAGTAGGGTTGTCAAGCAATTAAAAATTAATCAAGATTAATCCTGTAATTAAAAAATTAATCTTGATTAATCACACTGCTAAGCAATAATAGAATATGATTTATTTAAATATTTTTGATTTTTTTCTACATTTTCAAATATATTGATTTCAATTACAACACAGAATACAAAGCGTACAGTTCTCATTTTATAATTTTTGATTACAAATATTTGAACTGTAAAAAACCAACAGAAATAGTATTGTTCAATTTACCTAATACAAGTACTGTAGTACAATCTCTTTATTGTGAAAGGTGAACTTACAAATGTAATGTACAAAAAATACATTCAAAAATAAAACAATGTAAAATTTTAGAACCTGCAAGTCCACACAGTCCTACTTCTTATTCAGCCAATTGCTCAGACAAGTTTGTTTATTTTTGCAGGAGATATTGCTGCCCGCTTTTTGTTTACAATATCCATGAAAGTGAGAACAGGTGTTCTCATGGCACTGTTGTAGCCAGCATCACAAGATAGTTACACGCCAAATGCACTAAAGATTCATATATCCCTTCATGCTTCAACTACCATTCCAGGGGACATGCTTTCATGCTGATGATGGGTTCTGATCTATAACAATCCAAAGCAGTGCGGACCAACACATGTTCACTTTCATCATCTGAATCAGATGCCACCAGCAGAAGGTTGATTTTCTTTTTTAGGTGGTTGGTGTTCTATAGTTTCCACATCAGAGTGTTGTTTTCTTAGGATTTCTGAAAGCATGCTCCACATCTCATCCCTCTCAGATTTTGGATGGCACTTCAGATTCGTAAACCTTGGGTCAAGTACTGCAGCTATTTTTAGAAATCTCACATCGGTACCTTCTTTGCATTTTGTCAAATCTGCAGCAAAAGTGTTCTTAAAACTAACATGTGCTGGGTCATCATCCAAGATTACTATAACATGAAATATATGGCAGAATGCAAGTAAAACAGAGCAGGGGTCATACAATACTCTCCCAAGGATTTCATTCACAAATTTAATTAACACATTGTTTTTTTTAACGAGCATCATCAGCATGGAAGCATGTCATCTGGAATGGTGGCCAAAGCATAAAGAGGCATATGACTGTTTAGCATATCTGGCAAGTAAAGACCTTGCAATGCCAGCTACAATAATGCCATGCAAATGCCTGTTCTCACTTTCAAGTGACATTGTAAATAAGAAGAGGACAGCATTATCTCCTATAAATGTAAACAAACTTGTTTGTCTTAGTGATTGGCTGAACAAGAAGTAAGACTGAGTGGACTTGTAGGCTCTGAAATTGTACATTGTTTTGCTTTTGAGTGCACTGTGAGCAAAAATAAATATACCTTTGTAAGTTATACTTTCACAACAAAGAGGTTTCACTACAGTACTTGTATGAGGTAAACTGAAAAACACAATTTTTTTTGTGTATCATTTTTACAATGCAAATATTTATAATAAAAATAATATACACTTTGAATTCAATTACAACACAGAATACAATATATATGAAAATGTGGAAAAACATCCAAAATATTTAATAAATTTCAATTGGTCTTCTGTTGTTTAACAATGTAATTAAAACACTGATTAATCGCGATTAATTTTTTTAATCACAATTAATTTTGTTGAGTTAATCACGTGAGTTAACTGCTATTAATCGACAGCCCTAAAATAAAGGTATAAAATGTAATTCAAAATCACGCAACACAAACTTACTATTTGTGTTTTAAATATAATGTTTAATTGTTATAAAGTCATTAGACTTAAGATTATTTTTATTTTAGAGCCAATGCTTTCTGTTTTCTTTAAATATTTTTTATAAAAACCACTTTTATTTTCAACCTCCTTACATTTTTTATTTTTAATGTACTCTTTAACTTATGCATTGTACCAAAAAATTAACAGTTTCTTGCATTTTAAAGGTACTGCTATATTACACACCACTTTCGGCAGCAAGTAGCATACATGTAGCTTAGGGTGACCAGATGTCTGGATTTTATATGGACAATCCCAATATTTGGGTCTTTGTCTTATATAGGCACCTGTTATCTTCCACCCCCGTCCCAATTTTTCATATTTTCTATCTGGTCACCCTAATGTAGCTATACATCGCAGTGAAAAGCAAGATGTGTCCACACGTGGCGTGTAGCTCCACATGTCAGTAAAAGGCTCTGGCAGAGGCAAGCCAGTGGGGAAAGGTGTCAGCAGCTCCTTTCTACCAGAGCCTTTCCTTGCTGCCTCCCTTTGGCAGAGCTTTTCCCCACTGCCTTCCCCCTGCCAGAGTCTTTTTGCACTGCTAAAGTTTTATTTTCAGGAGAGACTCCAGAAGCACGGAGACAGCAGGATACAACACTGCTAAAAATAGCACTGTAGACAGGGAAGCATAGTTTGGGTGAGTAGAAAGCCATGTAGGGTATGTACTTGGATATATACCCACCCCCTTCTTGCATGTCTTCATGCTACTCACCTAAACCATACCTCACCAGCTGCATTGCTGTTTTTACCCAGATTAGGGAGGCTATATGTGTATATACATTACATGCTGCCAAAAGAAGCATGCAATGTAGACACACCCTATGTTTTTAATAGATCAACAAACACTTCATTTTTAAATCAGCTTTGAAGTCGATTATTTGCTAAGATAGAAGCTTCTGAGTATGTATTAATCTTTTAGGCTCACCCTGGGCTGCCAAAATCATTGAATTAATTTAGATTAGATAAACAATCCCAAAGAGTAAAAGGTATTAAAATAAGCCTGTCACTGTCCAACATTAAACTGTTGTAAACAAGGTCCTGGGTTTGGAATACTGTGACCTCAGCCTGTTTAGTACCATGGCAAACACTTAATTAATATTTTTTAACCTTTAATGAAAAAGATACAGAAGGAAAAACAGTTAAAGCATTTGAAATATAAGGTATTAAGTAAAGCTTTTATTTTAACAGCCTCCCTTGGGGGAGGCTTTAAGAGGAAAGTCCCTTGTTTGACAGTTTTTAGATTTTTAGTATTAAAGATAGTAAAGGAGAAAAGAGAAAAAGTTAGCTGAGATGGGCTGGAGCTCTTGTTGTTAAAGTCCAATTCTTAAAAGATAAAACAAGACAAACATACACAAGAGGGGAGAGAAAAGAACAGTAAAGGTGGAAAATGCAACCTATGTCTCTGCTGCTGATTTTCACTTGCAATCTCACAGCTAGAAAAAACATAGTCACAGAACGCTTTCTTATCTGTCACTTCAAGACCTGGCAAACTTTAGGCTATTGCTTTTAGCTGCCTCCTTTGGGTCACAGGCTCACAGCAGTGTTACAAAATTTACAGTCTTGGCCAGCTGTGCCAGACTCTTACTAGAAAGAAGGCAAAAGGAGAAGGATAAAAAAGAGAAGAAATAAGATGGGAAGGAAAAGGACACACGGAAGAGTTGGGAGGGCGTGAGAAAGTTTAACAGCTCAAGCGCTGTTCAGGATTTAGCCAAAGTCACTGGAGGAGGCAGTGTTATCTGGGGCCCTCTTTCTATCCTGGTCTGGTCAGGACATCTCTCAGGATCAGGATGACAAAGGTACAATGGTGTCATGTTGGATCCTGGAGTCCCAGAAGATGATGGAGGTGGCAACTATGATGATAAAATTCATGCCTTCCACTTTTTTAATTAGTAATTGCCTTCCTTTTCTTCCTCTTCTAATTCTCTCCTCCCAAAGACTTTTATTTATGGACCCCAGAAGGGAATAAAAGGGATGGGTGGAATAGCCATCCCCTCATTATTTTCTTTCTCCATTAGGCCTAATTTCCAACAAACCAATTTTGTTTTACTGATTTATGGTCCCACTTTTTCTTGTACTTACATGGCCCCTGTTCTTTCATTAGCAGTAAAGGATGCAGCAAGCAGGCAGGATTGTCAGAGAAAGGTCTTTATTAAGCATGCATAGGGCCATTGTTACATGTTGAGAGACCCATGTTTTCTGATACCAGCCTGGATCCGCCTTGCATTTCTGAGCATATGGTATCAACCAACTAGGTCCACACCTGAAAACTGGCCCCTTCTTCCATTCTACTCATCACATTAAATTTTTCCTCATAACATTTATGTAAAGTTGACAAGTATTATGGCTATTTTTCGGATGGGGAACACAAATAGACATTAAGTGACTTGCCCAAAGTCACATGGGAAATCTGTATCAGACTCAAGAACAGAAACCAAGTTTCCTCAGTTCCCACAGATACTTAACTTATGGTTCAAAGGCTTAACATAAAGATCAATCTTTCCCCCCTTTGTTTTCTATGGTATCTTAAAACTGAGATTTTCTTTACAGAACAAAGTTGAATTATATTTGCATCTCCCAAAATGCTCTTTTCCTACCAAGGCTTGTCATTTCATAATCTTGTTGTCTGTGGATAACCATATTAAGCTCTACCAGAACTCCCTGATTTACTAAAAGTCATGGCAGCAAAGTATGCTTCAGAGTCCTAATCTGTTTAATGGCTTCCCACTTAAATCAGGGATCCTTGAAAAAAGCCTGACGCTCTAGAGCTTTTGCTAAGTTTGATACACAGATAAACAATAACTGTTTCCAAATCTAATAACGGCTAGCTCCAGATATGATTATGAAATTACTAGGATTTTAAAAAGTGACCTTCAGCAAGAATATTTTTAGTACTGAATTATCTTGACTGAAGAAGGGAACTTTTGCAATGAAAACAAGTCAATACAAAAATAAGCATCATTATACCCAACTTTACCATCATATATTGTGGTGTCACCTTTTCTGACAGAGACAGCCTTCCAAATTTCTCTTCCAAAAAATGATTATGTAGTATTTCACAAATGATAACACTGATACTCTTGAGAGAGTTGCAAGTGTTCATTATTTCTACAACAATGAAACCTAGGAACCCAGGATCAGAGGCCTTGTGCTGGGCACCGTACAAAAAAGTAACAAGGAAATCAATTCCTGGCCCACCATGTTTACAATCTAGTGGAGGTATCAGTTTGTCAAAGAAATACTGTCAAACAAAGTTAAACAGATGCTAGAGACATGTTTTAATTGCTACCAAACATTCAAGTGGATGAAAAGTTAATAAGCCTTATGGCTTAATAAGCCTATTCTGCAATGTGATCCATGTGGGCAGATACTCATACCCAGACAGACTGAAGTCACTGAAGTCAGTAAGACTCCGCAAAAGTACATGTGCCTACCCACATGAATCAGATCACAAATCTGGTCTGTGTCTATTAACTACAAAGATTAAATTCCGGATATGTCCAGACCCTGCCAAGCTAGTGACGGAAGAATGACAAAGTTCAACTGACAAATTTTGTATACTTAAAACTGGGGTATTTGGGATTTTTGCAGTAGTTAAAAACTATTAACACTGGCACGTTAGCCACAAGACACTGGCATTGTTCACAACAATAATGAGTCTTGTTGCTTAGATACCTCACTCCTCATTCTAAGAGAGAAAATCACTACATACAATCATATTACATAAGCACCAATGTCACATCCACTTTTTGGCAAAGATAATCAAGAACAGCAGGGCTAACAACCTCCTCTAGAATATGCTCTACAGTACTAGTACAATTATTGCACCTAACTAATTAAAGTACCCTAAGAAACACAATACATTGCCTTTTCAACACTATTATTTATTTAAATATTTAAAGGGGTTTGGGGTTTTTGCACACAGAACTCTCCTTGTATGCCTTCAAATGGGCTTGAGATGGGATGGACTAGGCCCAGAGGTCCCCTGTTGGAGGCTGCAGCCTCCATCTCTCCCTGGAAACGTGCAATGGAGCTAAATCCACCAAGCAGCCTAGAGAGAGTGTGCACAAAGAGGCCAATCAGCAAAGCTGAAGAGATCAGCCAATTAGACTCCTGCAGAGCCAGGGACAGGAAGTTTCCCTTGCTCGAGCCAGAGAAGTGCTGTGATGTTCCTGTCTGCACAAAGTGAACTGCAGCACCATGGACAGCTCAGTGCTGGCAAGCACCAGGCGAGTGAGGAAGAGCTCTTAGCTGGATGCTGGGTCTGAACACAGAAGAGCCCTGAGGTAAGGGTGAAGCATTTGTGGTGGCTGGGGCTGAAGGGAATGATACTGAAAGCAGTATCATTAAAGGAACATGGTGTTGTGTGGCTGCTATCCATAGTATCCCTGGGCTGGGATCTGGAATAATGGATGGCCCCCCGCATAAGCCACTGGAGAAGTGGCCTACAACTGGACAGTAATAAATCCCCAGAAGAGGATCTGAACTACTTAGTGGCCCAACCAGAGTGCTGGGCTCAGAAGGGTCCAGAGAGAATGAAACCATTGCCTCTAGGGAGGACACCAGGGGAGTATGGTCTGATACAAGGGCTGGGACTGTTTGCAGACATACTTGACCATAAGGAGGCACTTATGAGAGGTGGGTGCCATGCTGTGACAAGCCTTAAGATGTTCTATCAACAAACACTAAAGATGGGGCAACAATGATTGTACAACTCCTAAACAGTCTTTTGCCCCTTCCATGAACATAACAATTTAAAGTTATTCATTGTCACACTTTTCCATTCACAAGGAGTAAACATACTTTGCCACAGATTTTAGATTAAGAGAACAAAATAAGACCAACAAAAGTAATGTTTCAATGTTTCATACCACAAGTCTCCTCTAATAATCTGTACAAACCTTGAAAACAAATAGGCAGCTGAAATTTTAACAGATGTAAGAGTTCTATATATAAAATCAGAAAGCATCACAATTTCATAGCTTCATCACCACATATGGGAAGTCACATGGGCCTTGAGGGGAGACCAGGTTAAGGATCAGTGAATTGGCTTGGAAATATGGTAGTTAGTCTTCTCTACTGCAGACATCTGTCTGTTTCCAGACCCAGATCAAACTTTTTAATAGGCTCTGAGATGTTGTTAATAACCTCCCTGGATTATTAAAATTTTATTTTTGTGGTTCTGTGTGCACTTCCTTTGATTCCTCTGATTTTTGGATCATCAAGGAGCTAAAATAATGTAAGAATGATTGTTCACATGGTATTTTCCCTTTGACCTTGAGCAGAAAGCACCAGATATATGACAAGAAGATCTACTCATATGACATCAAGTAAAATTTGAAGATTTAAGAGGTTCAAAGTATTATCTAAGTTTTGAGGTGCTTACCAAAGCATAACCTAAAGTCCATACCACTGAGGCTTGGGTAGAAATATATGATTTAGGGCAGTGGTTCTTGGGACCAATTTTTTGGTGGCTGCAGAGCTGCTCTCACACTTTTTCATAAAATACTTAATTAGGTTTAGGAAAAACAAATAAATATGTACATATACATGTTCAAATAATTGTAATTTATTTATTAATAGCTGGTAAGTCTGTTGTAAAAAGTGATATTAACAAACATAAAAGTATCACTTTTCACAGAAACCTTACTCACTTAGAGACAAATTAAGCCTGGATGGTGCATTGGAGTAGGCAGTAGGAGCCAAGTATGATAAGCTGAGGGGTAGGGGACACAGTGTGAGGACAGAGCCTGAAGCCCCATAGCCAGAGCTCAAGACCCCGTGGCCAAGGGGTGGGATTGGAGCCTGAAGCCATGAGGCCAGACCCGGGGATGGAACAGGGAGAGGGAAGGCCGCTGTCCCCGTACCCCACTGCAGTCACAGCCCAGGATGCTGTGGCCGCAAGAATCATATAAGAATCATAGAAGATTAGGGTTGGAAGAGACCTCAGGTGGTCATCTAATCCAACCACCAGCTAAATCATCCCAGCCAGGGCTTTGTCAAGCCAGGCCTAAAAAACCCTCTAAGATTGGAGATTCCACCACCTCATCAGGTAACCCATTCCAATGCTTCACCACCCTCCTAGTGAAATAGTGTTTCCTAACATCCAGTCTAGGCCTCCCTCACTGCAACTTGAGACTACTGCTCCTTGTTCTGTCATCTGCCACCACTGAGAATAGCCAAGCTCCAACCTCTTTGGAAACCCCCTTCAGGTAGTTGAAGGCTGCTATCAAATCCCCCACTCACTCTTCTCTTCTGAAGACGAAACAAGCCCAGTTCCCTCAGCTTCTCCTCACAGGACATATGCCAGTGCTGAATAGTGGGGAATAATCACTTCCCTCATTCTGCAGGCAATGCTCCTACTAATGGAGCCCAATATGCTATTACCCTTTGTGGCAACAAGGGCATACTACTGACTATATCCAGCTTCTCATCCACTGTAACCTCTAGGTCCTTTTCTGCAGAACTGCTGCTTAACCAGTTGGTCCCCAGCCGTTAGTGGTGCATGGGATTCTTCCGTTCTAAATGTAGGACTCTGCACTTGTCCTTGTTGAACCTCATCAGATTTCTTTTGGCCCAACCCTCCAATTTGTTTAGGTCACTTGACCCTATCCTTACCCTCCAGCATATATACCTCTCCCCGCATCTTAGTGTCATCTGGGAACTTGCTGAAGGTGCAATCCAACCCATCATCCAGATCATAAATGAAGGTGTTGAACATAACCGGCCTCAGGACCAACCTCTGGGGCACTCTGCTTCATAACGGCTCCCAACTAGACATTGAGCCATTGATCAGTACCCACTGAGTCCAACAATCTAGCCAGCTTTCTATCCACCTTATAGTCCATTCATCCAATCCACACTTATTTAACTCGCTGGCAAGAATACTGTAGCACAAGCTTTGTTAAAGTCAAGATATATCACATCCACTGCTTTCCCCATATCAACAGAGCCAGTTATCTCATCATAGAAGTAATCAGGTTGGTCAGGCATGACTTGCCCTTGGTGAATCTATGTTGATCATTGCTGATCACATTCCTCTCCTCCAAGTGCTTCAAAATGGTTTCCTTGAGGACCTGCTCCATGATTTTTCTAGGAACTGCGGTGAGGCTGACCAGTCTGTAGTTCCCTGGGTTCTCCTTCTTCCCTTTTTTTAAAAGATAGGCACTATATTTGCCTTTTTCCAATTGTCCGGGACCTCCTCTGATCACCATGAGTTTTCAAAGATAATGGCCAATGGCTCTACAATCACGTCAGTCAATTCCCTCAGCACCCTCAGATGCATTAGATCTGGACCAATGGATTTGTGCATGTCCAACTTTTCTAAAATAGTCCTTAACCTGTTCTTTCACCACTGATGGCTGCTGACCTCCTCCCCATACTGTGTTCCCAGGACAGCAATATGGGAGCTGACCTTGTTTGTGAAGATCAAGGCAAAAAAAGCATTGAGTACTTCAGCTTTTTCCATATCATCTGTCACTAGGTTGCCTCCCCCATACATTAAGGGTCCCACACTTTCCATGACCTTTTTCTTGTTGCTAACATACCTGTTGAAACCCTTCTTGTTACTCTTCACATCCGTTGCTAGCTGCAATTCCAGTTGTATTTTGGCCTTCCTGATTATAGCCCCACATGCTTGAGCAATATCACTGCTGTACAGCCAAAATGCTTCTGAAATAAATGTAGTCAACCTTTACTAATTCTGGGTCACTGAGAATGGAAACGATGCTTAAAATTGTTGATTGGCTCTAGTTTTCAAGATATGCTATTGGGTCAGTATATACGACCCTTGACATGGGAATGGCGGAGGATAAGTCAGTTATAAAGGGAAGGGATCTCAATTTAAACCAGAAATGACTAAAATACATCTTTGACTGGATCTATGAATCAATCTATGACTGGGTTTGGACAGTACTTGCTTTTTAGGCAAAACAATGAATGATGAAACAATCTGAAGCTGGTATTGCGTCATACATGATATGAATTACATCATGTTATTCCTAGAAGTCATGGATGATGCAATCATAACGAAGCTTACATCACTCTGCTGAACAAATTGCCCTATATCAGCTCTAGAAATCATACAGTGTCGTGCTCTCTTATTTGTCAGTGTTTGATTTTGCAAAGGGACACATTTCTGTTTAGCCAAAGTGAGCAGAGATGCCTCGTACTTGTGTGAACAGTGCAGATAACTTCTGCTATGTTTGTGGTGAAGTGACTTTCGCATCACAAAAGCGCAGTATAACCACTATGGTTAAGAAAGCCTATCACCTTTATTTTGGCTGCAAAATTGGAGATCAGGACAAGAGGTGGGCCCCACACATATGCTGCAACACTTGTGCAACAAATCTTCGCCAGTGGTTGAACAGGAAAAGGAAATCTATGCCTTTTGCAGTGCCAATAATTTGGAGAAAACCAACAGATCATACCGGCAATTGTTACTTCTGCATGGTGCCTCCTGTTGGGAAAGGTGTGTCAAAGAAGAAAAAGTGGACTGTGCATTATCCAAACATTCCATCAGCTATACGCCCAATACCCCACAGAGAAGGACTGCCGGTTCCTGATGCACCAGAATCATTCTCACTTGAGTCAGATGAGGAAGAGGAAGAGGATGAAACTTCTGGTCCTGAACCATCAATGTCACAGGAGCCAAATTTTCTCCCATCCTCCTCCTCTGAACCATACCTCATAACACAAGCTGAACTGAATGACCTTGTCAGGGATTTGGAACTACCCAAGAGTAAGGCACAGCTGTTGAGCTCCAGACTACAGCAGTGGAATCTCCTGGCAGGTGATGTTAGGGTTTCCATGTTCCGTGACCGTCAAAAGGATCTTGTCCCATTCTTCTTCATGGAAGGTGATCTTGTAGCCTGCAACAACATCGATGGTGTGATGGCAGCCCTCAACATCATTCACGATCCAGATGAGTGGAGACTCTTCATTGATTCATCGAAGACGAGTCTTAAAGCTGTTTTGCTGCATAATGGCAATGTTTTGCCATCAATTCCAGTTGGTCATGCAGTCCATATGAAGGAAACCTATGAGAACATGAAACAACTTTTGAGGTGCATAAACTATGAGCAACATCAGTGGCAGCTTTGTGGCGATTTGAAGGTTGTTGCTCTCTTGCTTGGTCTGTAGACTGGATACACAAAGTACTGCTGTTTTCTCTGCGAATGGGATAGCCAGGCAAGAGATTCCCACTACATCAAGAAAGATTGGCCACTCCGACAGTCATTGGAGCCTGGAAGGAAAAGTGTTCAGCATCCACCACTTGTTGAATCAAGGAAGATTTTGTTACCACCCTTACACATCAAGCTGGGTCTGACGAAGAACTTTGTCAAGGCCACTGACAAAACACAAGCAGCTTTCAAGTACCGCCATGGAAAATTTCCAAGGTTAAGTGAAGCTAAGATAAAGGAAGGTGTCTTTGTTGGTCCTCAGATTCGTGAACTTCTTCGAGATGATGCATTTGACCATGCACTGCATGGCAAGGAAAAGATGGCATGGAAAGCCTTCCAGTCAGTGGCAATACATTTTCTCGGAAACAACAAGGCAGACAACTACAGGTTGTTGGTGGAAAACCTGCTCAAGGCATACAAAAGCCTTGGTTGCAACATGTCACTAAAGATACATTTTTTGCACTCTCATCTAGATTTTTTTTCCACCGAACTGCGGAGCAGTGAGCGACGAGCACGGCGAGCGATTTCACCAGGACATTGCAACAATGGAGAAACGCTATCAGGGCAAATGGAGCCCATCAATGCTTGCAGACTATTGCTGGACAGTGACAAGAGATGCTCCATTTAATGAATACAAGAGACAAGCCAAGAAG
>ML677379.1:5277673-5405055 GCA_007922305.1 Dermatemys mawii
CTTAAATATCTTAGAAACAGTAGCCAATCAGTTGTTTTAATTGTCATATTTGAATTCAGCACATCAAAATACATAATAAATATCACATTTTATCTCTGAAGCAGACGACTTCTAAAAAATTGTAGACCAGTGTATTTTTATACTTCTCCTTAGTGACTGAACAAGTTTCCACTTTTTGTAAGCTTCCTGGTGGCTGCACTTGAGAAACACTGATTTAGGACCTTTACATACCCTGTGGGTCCTAAGCTTCAGAACAGTCTGTGTTCAAAACTTTCTTCAGAAATTTGAGAGAAAAACTTCCCTAAGAAGGCTGCACCAAAAGGATGAAGAAGACCTGACTTCTGTCTTTTTTAAGAAGTACAGCAGAAATAAATAGAAAATATAAATATAAGTGGCAGGAGCTCACAAGGACATTTCTTCCCTCAACTCATCTATGACACTGATTTAGAATCTGCTGTGGCTCAGTATGAAACTTGGGGGCGGGATTATCCCCACAGAAAATGTTATATATGTAAAGAATGAAAGGCTAGTACATCTGTAGCATTTATATTGTGTGGCAATGACATTATACTTCAAAATGCTGATTAAATATTAGTTTACTGTGGATTAGGCAAAAATAATCCTTGATCAACCGTGTTGTTTTCAGATCAAGGAAATAATCTGTATGTGTCTGTCACAGGGAGGAGTTCCCTCATCTTCACTGAAAACAGGCCTCACATACTCCTCTGTAAGTTCAACACTAGGCACTTTATTTACCATGTGCTTGTCCCTGCAAAATAAGGCTTTTACTTTTTTCCCAGACACAGGGTCAGAGAGGGGAAGAGATCTAATTTCTCTGAGATCCTGGGCTTCTCCGGCCCTTCCTTCCAACATTCTCCCTCCCTCCTTTCTCTTTCTTAACTGTCCTCACTGAAGAGCTGAATCACCTTGTTGTTTAGTTCAGGGGTTTTCAACCTTTTTCTTTCTGAACTCCCCCACTCCCAATACTATAAAAACTCCATGGCCATAAAATCTGTTTTGCATATAGAAGCCAGGGTCAGTGTTAGGAGGTAGAAAGCAGGAAAATTGTGTGGGGCTCCTGCGAAGCTACAGTACTCAGGCTTCAGCTTCAGCCCAGAATGGCATGGCTTAGGGCCCTGGGCTTCAGACCCATGCGGTGGAGTTTTGGCTTTCAACCCTGGGGCCCAGCAACTCTAACGCAGACCCCCCTGAAACCAGTGGTAATGGACCCCTGGTTGAGATCCACTGATTTAGTTATCTAGTCTTTAACCAATTATCTCTTCAATTCTGGCCATACAGGGATGGTAGCAAAGTCATGAGTGAGCCTTAGGTACTCATACTCTGTCAGTGTCATTGGAACCCACTAATATTAAATTAATGAGTCAGGAAAAGAATGACAGAAAAGGTTAATGGCAGGAGGATACATTATTATGAATTATAAATGGCACAATTGTTTTTTACTACTACATCAGCTGAGAGTTCTAGACTTTCCTTGTGCTCAAAGCTGTTCAATACTTGGAATGAACCATAACAGACAAAAGGACAGTCTGCATGCAAGATAAGGTCTCTAAACCCCATACAGGGCCCAAGACTTCATGGTTTATCCTGGAGACAGGTATTTGAATTGAATTTATCCCTTTCTACTCCTGCCAGAAATGTCGTGTCTTAGGGGAAGGCCCTTCCCAACTCTGAGGGCTACAGGGAATAAAGAGAAGAAGGTAGACTTCAAGGAGCTGCCCACAAAGGGGAGAATACATCTCCTGGGGCCTAGAAGGGTTTGGGTTCAGGAGGACTGGGGATGAATAAAGGGAGAGCCAGGCTTTCTTAGGGCAGGGAGGTTTAGATGGCTTAGCCACTTGAAGAGTGAGAGAGACTGTCCAGAAGTCACTAAGAAAAGTGAGGGCCCACATACAAGTGTAAGAGTTCTGCTCTGGCATTCCTCTCTTGCTCCACATCTACAGGCCAAAATCTGTCACACAGATCTGACTGGACAATTTTGACTGGTCTGTAGAGCAGGGGAAGATCCTTACATCTGAGAACTTGTGTATTATCACAAGATGAAGCTTGCTTGTGCTTGAATTTATTTTTATCTGTTTAGTTCATAGTTCCATTTTATTTTCACATACATTATTTTACTTATTTCTTTTTAAACTTCATGCTATTTTACCACCTGCTTTGACATTTGCTCAGTGGGTTAGTTACTTACCTAAGTTAGATGGGGACTACTAACAGTGAATTATTTTTCAGGCAGGAGGGAAAATGAGTTTATGGGCTCTATTCAGAGGAATAATGGGGAAAGTATAACAAACCCATCCATAGTGTTTGCTTTTTAAAATGATTTGAAAGTAGATCAATTCTAGACCTGTTTTCTAATTCTAATTTATTACTAAATGGATTGGCTCCTTAAAGAAGCACATTATCTATAAGAAAGTAATAAATACTGCACTGAAGTTGATTTCTTTATTGTGTAAGTACAGTTAAGGGTTTACTGCATAAGAGGTAGAAACTGATTACTCTGCATTCTTACAGGGAATTGTTCTTTAGTTTCTAGGAAGAATAAATATCTGCAATACATTGTTTATCCACCATCCTCTGTAGGCTTGGTGCTGCAGAACTCTGTACAGTTTCTCAACATGTGAAACCAGCACAGAGGATTCAGCTTAATTCAAAAAGCAAAGAAGGTTAAGATATTTAAATGCTTCCTTTATTTTCCATATATTGGAATGGGGGTGAATATTCTCCAGAGGAACAATATACACACTTCCTACAGCTTCCTTTGAGGGCTGATGAGGGGAAGCAACCCTTCTCCAACAAGAAGCAGTTTGATTTATAGAAAATAGTATACAGAAATAGAAAACTCTGGGCTGATATTTTCTTTCAGCCATTGTATGTGCTTTGAATATTTTTCATTATCATTCAGAATATGTATCATGCAGTGTAGTGTTTGAAATAATGAATGGGATCTGATCAGTCTGTGGTTATTATAAAGCCAGACATTCCTTGTACTCATTAGCAAAGATGATCTAGCAGGATGTTATTTTGGATAGCATTAGAAAGGCGGTGTTGTGAAAGGCTGTGTTGTGAAAGTGCATCTCTGTGGACACAGCTAAAGTTAAAATAGGAAACAGGTTGTATAGCCACAGCTTGCTTTATTTACACAGAAATAAACATTAAATATCAGCATCAACAGATACAGACTAACTGTGTGGAAAACTTGAGAGCAGGTGTACTGCTCTGATAGAGACAAAACCCATACTGAAGCAAGCTATACACAAGTGCTGCTTCTGCTGGTTTGTGACTGTAATAATAATTTCTTAATTAGGAAACAACTACTCATACCAAATCTTTATGTTGATTCCCCACCATTACGTTTTCAATTGGACATTGTTGTATTGCAGTGATGAACCTCCTAAGAAGGTGAACAAATAAAATGTATGGCTTCTGGTAAGGCGAGGTATATTATTATTATTAGCAGAGACACGTCAGGGAGAGCAAGGTAGGCTTTTTTAAAAATCAGATACAGTGTGATCTTTAACTCCTCCTATCAGCCCTGCAGACTCAGTCTGGGATCTGGGAGTCAAACTGTGTTTTTGCATCATGAGTACTAAAGGTTCAGTCACCCAAATCTGCTCTCAAATGATACCTACACAAGACCTTTGTTCTGTTCTCTGTATGTTCTTGTACTGCCCTCATCACCATAGTATCTGAGTGCCTTCCAGTCATGCATTAAGTGTCATGACCGACATCCATCGCATGTTTTTAATTTTCTCTCACACCCTGGACCCGGGGAAGAATTGTGTGTCCAGTACAGTGTTGTCTTTTTGTAAGGCTTCGATTTTAAAATGTATACACCGCTATGTGTTTATGTTATGTGACAAAGCTCCAAGTTTGTACTTGTGGGTCCTGTGCTTCCTGGCAGATTTAGGGGCCTCAGAAACTCATCTAGGCCCCAGAGTGATCTCCCTTTCTCAGTATAATTGGCAAGAGTCACTGCCTAGTGAGTTACCTTCATCACAGGCCAGTATGGAAGGTGGAAAAAGTGGGGAGCCCAGGCCCGCCGTCTACTCTGGGCTCCAGCCCAGGGACCCTAATAGTATCAGCTAAGATGGCTGACCTTTTATCCACAAAACACAATACAATTCCCTGGGCTACTTCCCCACAGCAGTCCCTGCTTCTTCAAACTCCACTTCACCCTTACCTCAGGGCCTCCTTCCTTCTGTATGCTATGTTGTCCACCACTCAGTCTCACCAACAGCACAACCTCCTTCCACAGCTCCTGACACCCATAGCCCACCTGACTAACTGGGAGGTTTTTATCTGGTTTCAGCCAGTGCCTGATTGGCTTCAGGTGTCCCAATCAGGCTAGCTGTTTCTACTCCTTTCTAGAAGCTTCCTGATTGGGCTGGAGTAGCCTTTGTTTGGCTATCCAGGGAACAGGGACCTGGACATCCTGAGGCTGATATACCTGCCTTCCAGCACTCTCCTATACCCTTCTGGTCTGACTCCATCACAGTTAGAGAAAGTAAGGTGGAAGAATTGCACCTGGCGCTTGGAGTGGAAGGGGATGAGGTCTGTGATGGTCCTTAGTGCCTATCGTAGTTAATTCCACAGTCTCAAACCAGCCCCCAAGAAAGATCTGTCTCTTGCACCGATGAGGTTTATTCTTATGGTAGAAAATTCCATTCCTTTCAGACTCTGTCTTCTGTGACAAGTATACAATTCCAATGTCTTCAATGGAGCTGCAGATTCTGGCTCTCCAGCTGGTAATTCGGTAACTATTGTGCTGCTTTGAGAACCAGAATCAAACCTAGGATATAGCTGCATGGCTGACTGGAATTTAAAAAATATTTAAAGTGTATTTCGTTCCTAAAGTCAGTGGATAGGATTCTAAATGCAGAGGGGGAGTAGAGCTGTTAAATATAGAGATAGTCTTTAAAGTTAAATTCAGATTTTTAAAAAATCTGACTTTCCTGTTTTAGGCACCATTGTGTCACTGGAAAAATGTGAATACCTCAACTCCAAAGAATTGTCCTGGAAACTTTAAATATAGATATGTATACCACTGGTCAGTCACCTCAGATTTACAAAGTGCCATGGAACCCATCCGTTAAAACCTTAGCTATACATTTCAGATCAATCAGCTTAGTGCATTCTTTCCTGTGGTTAACATCTTCTGTGCTACAAAGAAAACCTCTATGTGATTTTTATATACATAATGCCCATAGAGTTAAAGGCAGAAAAAAAGGGTATTCAGAAAGAATGATATTGGATCAAATCAGTCAGTTAGTCCTTTTATTCCCCCTCTAATTTCACAAGGGAAATCTGTCAACATTAAATATTTTTCCTTGCAATTCAGCATAAGATATTTAAAATAATATAAATGCTACCTGATTACCAAGAGATATGTGGATGGACTTACCAATAGAAGGATTGAATTTCATATAATATTTCATGGAGAGCAAAAGGATAGGCAATACTGAGATTCAGAATTGAGCATAATACTGTTACTTTCAAAATCTCTATTGTGGTATGTAATAGTGCTGACCTAGACCTTGGCTGAAGCCCTGAAGCAGGAGGAAGGAAACATATTTCATAATAATTCCAAACCCCGGAAGGTGCAAACTGAAAACTGCACCAGAGTCCTGCAGAATAAAAATAACCACACAAATGGAAGCTGTAATTTACATTAGCACATTTTAAGATATTGAATACTAACTGTGAGAGGTTTGGTCACAGAGACCCCATTGAGGTTGCCAAATACACTTTGGCAATTATTCCACATATGTATGAATTTGTGGCTGAAATTAAGTTCAGACTCCCCATGGCATATTAACAAAAAGGAGTTTGGAAAAAGGTGTAAAGTTACAGACCCTATATATAAAACAGAACTTTTAGCTGCAATCTCAACTTTGGTCTCACTTGTGCAAGATCATAAAATGGTCACCCTTTAAAAACTTTCCAATTTTCTCATAAACATTACCAAACTCTG
This sequence comes from Dermatemys mawii, assembly GCA_007922305.1. NCBI lineage: Eukaryota > Metazoa > Chordata > Testudines > Dermatemydidae > Dermatemys > Dermatemys mawii. The sequence continues at coordinate 5,283,663 of ML677379.1, forward strand.
AAGTATGTCCCTTTATTTCTGCAGATATCTATATTAATTTATAATTCTGACCATCACCATATTATCTGAGCTCCTTCTATATAAAATCAGTAGCAACAGTGGCCCTTGAGAAACTGACATGCCTCAGTCATGCCAGCTTCACTACAGCTCATATTTCTCTCTAGATTGAAATCAGATATGATGCTTAAATCTGCATCAGTCTGATTTTTGAGCTAAGTCAACATAATAGGCTTTGAATTGCCAACTCTGTTGCATGGATGAAACGGCCAGAAGTAAAATCCGAGAGAAGTTCAACATGTTCACTTCAAAATTTCCTTTGTAATAAGCATTCTTCAGCATCTTCCCGCTATGATTTAATTCCTCTGCTTGACAAATTTTCCAGGAAGTCCTATGACAGACAACAAGGAAACCTGTTCAGATCATTCCCTATGGATCTTATTTATCATACTGTACTTGATTTATTGCCTGTGATTAAGTCCAGTGTGAAACGATCTTGCCAATAACTCAGTCATGCACTACCTTCACAATCATACGTCCTTCCACGTCATTCTTTATTCTTATTAAATCAATAGAGCATACTGAAGTTTGCCACAAGTCAATATTTTAGTGTTTTTATGGGCCATCTTTATCACAAATATTTTTAAGCTACCTACTCACCCTGCCTTAGATCAATAAACCATTTGCTATTGCATGGTGCTGTCTGCTCTTACATCTCCACCTAAATTTGTCATTTCAAGACCATCTGCCTCTGCTATTCTGTTCTCCAGACAAAGTATTCTTCTCAAAACCCATCATCCTATGTCCCTTTAAATTCTTCCACCAAAACCTGCTATGCAATGCCTGCAAATCTTTGTCACTGGTTAAGTTAGTGGTCACCTGTGACTACATGGAGTATTGAGACCATTTGTTTATGTAAATGTCTTCGCTATTAGCTATCCCCCCTTCCCATTTGTCTGTTTATCTATCAGTTGCATATTGTCATAGTCCCTGCTCCAGAGACCACCACCTATATCTTCAGTGTAGTGTCTAGTCTGTGGGACACAATGGGAGAAAAAATCAAGTACCTGAATCCCCAATGATATTCTAGAAGGAATATGCAGCTTTTTGCGGGGAAAGCTAGTACATGCTAAAATTATCAGTATTCTTTTTTTACCTACTGTGACTTAGCATAAATTGACTTTTACAGTGCTAGGAAGGAAAACATGCAAAAAGTATAAAAATTCATTTGTTTTCACGTCAAGAGAGAGCTGATTGCAGAATAGAAATCAAGCTGGAGAGATCAACTCAGGTTTTTATTTCCATGTAATTCTACTGACTATACATGAGACAGTATGAATACAGTTGTTAAACATCAAAATATCTACTGGGGAAAAAATTCCCTGACATGCCTGGAACCCAAAGGACTGATGGTTGAGGAGGATTCAAAACTCAAATACAATTTATTGGTGTGAGAACAGTTTCCCTAGCTGATAGTCAACAACACCGCCTTGGTGTGAAGGAGAAAACATGAGCACAGAAGAGCACCAATGGCAAAGCCCTGATCACCTTTCTCACTCAAATACTCATATGCCATTAATTGACTTCCCTGAGGCTATTTGTATCAAAAAGCCATGCAGGATTTAGCCATAAGTGCCATGACAGAAATATTGGGTGAAATCCTGGGTCTGCTGAACTCAATAGCAAAATTCCCATTCAAACCAGCAGGGCAAAGATCTCACCCATTTTTCTTCCAATCTATCATATCTCCATATCTAGTCCACCAACAGTCATGAGAGCTGATGTGTGATTCCTCCTCCCTCTCCCCCCGCCCTGGAAATTTAGCCAGTGGCTACCACAGAACGGTTTGTGCATTTTTAAAACAACAACGAAAACCTGTTAATTATTTCAAAAGAAACCTATAACTATTTCCTAAAATAGACTGGGGCAGTCTGTCAGAACAAGGAACAAAATCTTCATAAGAAAATGCAGAATGTGCATTTAATTCAGGGGGTTTGTTACAAAACTAATAGGGCCAATTTTTTTCAGAAACAAAATTTTTGCTAAGGTGCATTTCACATGAAAATGGCCAGTTTTCAAACAAAAGTGAGTCCCTTTATAGACTGAATAATGCTTTCACATCAAATAGCATGCAGAAATTGAATTAATCTGTTTTATCATTTTATATTATTATTTAGTAGTAGTAGTAAGCTCTTGATTCAATAGCCATTTCATTTAAATTGGAAACTTGGAGAATTTGGGCAAAATTATGAGAGGGCATAACTCTTATGCCTAGTTTCATGAAAACTGCACTATGAATTTCATACAGTTCTCATTATTTTTGTACTACTATATATAAAAAATTTAAGGTCAGCCAAAAGAGAAACCACCATTCAGTTAAATAATATGTAAACAAACACTTGCATTTATTCTTTCTTCAATTAGGCTTATTTAATAGATGGTAAACATTGAGTAGATCAGTAGGTGTTTTAGCAGTTCTATTTTGTTACTGCCACCTATGTTAGTATGCAAGTGCATCTGTTTGCACATCTAGCAAACTGCTGTGTTTTGTTGTCCTCCCAATCCATCTTATGCTTTGAAATGCAGATGAGAAGAGCTGGTAGGCAAGTCTGAGATTTCCCAGCATAATTTCTGACGTGAGCCAGTTGGCAGACATTTTTTAGCATTTGTTTTGGGTCCTGATTACACCACTGAAATAAAATCCACCCCTTAAATAGGTTATTGGATTCTTTAACTGGTCAAAGTGGCTGAGGCCAAATCTGGTTTCAGCATTTGTTTAACACAGGTTCTCTTGCTGCTTGGCTCCATCCACACTAAAAGCAGCTCCTGGGCTTTGAGGTGTTTAATTTGTAAAATTCAAAATCTGGACTGAGGCCCAAATCAGGCAGCCCTGGCCTACTGCTACACAAAAGAGCCTTATTTAATAGTGATGCTTTGCATTCCTATAGCAACTTCCACAGGAGCACTTCAGTGTATTATTTAGTAGTATGTTCATCTTTTATGCTCCCTGTAATTGGGGGAGGGGAAGGAAATTATTTGCTCTTATGTAAAGTGCATATGGACATTATAGATCTTGATGCCCTATGACTGCATGTAATAACAATGACAGCAAGAACTAATGACTTAAGCATAACCACACTGGTAAGTAAATATCATGCCTATTATACAAGAGGAAAAATTGAGGCAGTGGCTAAATGATGTAATCAGCATTAAGGAACAAGTCTACGGCTGAGCCAAGAAAAAAAAACAGTACTCCTGTTTTAACTAAGCTTTCCCTTTGAATGATTCCAGTACAAAACAGAAATTCAAATTCCAAGCAAGTTGTTCCCTAAACAAAAGGAACCTATTGCGAACTAGTAAAATCCTCATATATTATAGCTCCAAAATATGATTAATAGAACTGATATATTCAAAGTGTTTATTGATTATTTTCCCAGAAATACTAAATGGGAATGGGCAGGTACTGTGCTTATTTTTTCCTTTACATGCACAGTTCATAGGACCAACAGATCCAACTACATTTTCCCTTCTTTCTGCCCAATTAAATAAAGTAGGAACAAAGAAAACAAGAACAACGAGGCAGCTGCTGCAAGAATTCAGCACTCCTTTCTCTCTCTCCCAATCTAATTTTTCATTCATTGTGTAACAGATTTGAAAGGCAATTTAGTAAATACCAGTACTGAAATGGGTTTTTTTGCAAAACAGAAACTTAGAACAATATCTGTGTTAAACAGATTCTTCCCTTGAGAGTCTATATTGCATAGCAGGAAGCATATTATTTTTTCCCATGATTATACTATTCTATTTAAAGGTAGCAATGCATTTCAAGTTACTGTCAGAATAATTGGGTAAATGTTAGAATGGATAGAAAGTTAGTCTTTGGACCAAAACAAAAGTTTTTTGGGTCAAAAATTCATTTTTTTCAGCTCTTCTTCCTCCTTTGTTGTAGTTTTTGATTTTCAGCAAGCAATACTTTCAGTTCATTTAATATACAAAGAAATTAACATGAACACCATTAGGAATAAAACAAAATAAGTAAGGTGTCATATAGAAAGCTTTGATACTAAAGGATTAAAATTTCTCAATACAGGAATAAACTTCCACATGCTTGTCAGTAAAACCAAATCTTGTTGTCAGAGTAGAGCATGTCTGTGATGTTATGAGGACTGGAGTAATGAACCATACAGTGGGCTGAAGCTGGGTCAGCTGAAATACAAAAGACATGGGGTTACAAAATGTTGCCATCTAAAAGAACTTAGTGTCTCCAAAAACATGGAGACAGAGTGAGTGAATGTCTGGCAAGAAGAGTCAAAGGGGTAGGGTATTTTGACTAGCTAGTACATTCAAATGAATTTTCTTGTTTTCATTTGGCCTGCTAAAGAAGAAAGAATTGGTATATTCCAGGTTAAGAGAGAAATTTGCTGCAAAAGAAGTACCATAAAAAACAAATGAATCAATTAAACAACTGAAACAATTAAATCTACACTATGTTCTCCATCATTGCATCTCCACAAGCATTTTGAAAAAAATAGTAATTGCTGCACACGGAGAGGGAGAAGACCCTAAGACTGTTACTATACAGTAAGCAGTAATGATTCTAGGTTTTACATTGCTGCTTGCTCATAGGCTCTGCTGACAGATTTTTTTACCATAAAAACTGCATGGTAATATTTTAGCATTCAAAAGGAGATAAGCTGCATTTTAGAATGAATGTATCCTCCCACAACTGACTTTTGAAACTATGAATATGAAACTAAGACAAACCTGAAAGCCAATCAGATATTCAGGCAAATTCCCATAAAAACTTTTATTTAATTTTTTTTTTTTAATTTGCAGAAGTGTATAACACTGTTCTGGAAACACAAGATACACACATCCTTTTAGTGCAGTGGAAAATAAGTCTACAAATGAGCACATTAGGTGAAACTAGAAAAACAAGTAACAGTCTGAGGAAGAAAGTTTTTAGTTGGCCAGGGAAGAACTACACCATTTTGGTAACTAAGCCAAAAAAGGTTTATTTTAAAAACGTCTGGATTTGTAGAAATCTTTGTTTTTTCCCCATATTCTGAGAACTAAACTGTACAGAACTGACTTATTCCCAGGCCTTGGATGTTAACTTTACCATCAAAGTGCCCCACACTCCTCAACTGAGCAATAGCACCTGGAGTTTCTTCCTTTTTCCAATATAATCCTAGAGACGGAGAAGACTAAGAGAGGGTAATCAGCTGCACATTTATACAGGATAGCTCTGTTTTAACTGAGATGCCTAAGAGCACAGCAACCATGCTTAGAAGTCACTTGGAGTCATTATGAATATAAAAGTTTAAATATCTATGCAATCCTACCACATGAGAATAATGCATAAACCCTTTCCCTCAGCTGCTCTTCAACATGCATCTGTGCTAACAGTGGTTTTGTTTGTTGTTTTTGAGATGGTGACTTATAGCTAGCACATCATTTTTTACTATAAATTGTTGCCAACTTTCCTTAAACCTATTTTTAGTTCCATTTCTAAATGCCATTTGTTCCTTCTGTTAGTTTAGAGATTAAGCCAGAAATGTAAGACTTGGGAAGCAACTGTTTTTATACCTGTCATGCATTTTCTACATCCTCCAACCCTTCAGGAATTAAGTGCATCATATTTTCCACTAAAAAAGAGAGTGTAAAAAAGACGAGACTGTATGTCCCTGTGGCCCCCAGAATTGCTTGTCCAGAACCTCTAGCATGTGATTCTTGGCTGGTCACAGAGCCTTATACTATGTGGTCGCTGTAGAGCCATTACAAAGGGATGAAACTGTTCATTCCCATTTAATGTATGCAGTGTAGTTGTAGCTGTGTTGGTTCCAAAATAAAGAGACAAGGTGAGTAGGTAATATCTTCCATCGGACCTGGATGACTGTCTCCCTCCCCAACAGAAATTGGTCCAATAAAAAATATTCTCACCCATTTTGTCTCTCCGTTCCCATTTAAGATACCGTCTCCCACTAGAAAGCAAGACACACTGTAAGATGGGAATTTTTGAATGGCTGTGCTAGAATCATCAATTCTGCAATTGGAATATCACTAAAAGTGGAAGTCAAACATCAACTAAATATGCTAAATTAAGTCTTTTAAACACTGTTTATTTTCTTTTGAGTCCCAATGGCTCAAAAATGGGAGCATGCGCTTAGAACTATAAACTGGATTTTAATGAACCAGGGTATAAACAAAAGCAACAATGGCTCCGTTTACACTGGCCATCTCACTTCGGTGTTCTTTTGTCTGTAGAAAAGACCTGATAAGATTACAGAGAGATCAAATTAGGCACTGTTGTATATGTTTTTTCAGCACACTGTGTACTTACAACACCCTTCCCATCAGATATGTGTCATATCTTAGGAGACAAGCAGCTTTAGTCATGAAAAATACAAGAGATGCATCATTAACAAATATCATCTTTTTACCACATAAGTCTGCTCTCTTTATTTTAGGGTGGCTATATCTCGTGATACGTAAGTGCCAGCACTGTAGTCTTCAACTTGCTCTTCAAAATATAATCTGTTGCTGTATGCATCACACCATGCCGGTATTAAAGAACATGCTTGCAGAGGACAACAGCTAGTCAGAGGCAGGTACGTTTCTCTTCACTATTTCTTAAAATGATCTCCATTATTTTAGGTTTTCCAACGTTTCTGCAGTGCAATAATTGCACTTTTACTTGTTACAAAGAAAATAACGAATGTTGGCAGTATTTTTTCTTCCGATGTTAAGCATCATGTGAGAAAGATTTAATGCTAACAGTAACAAAAATGTTACAGGCCATGTTCACACTGCAACTGCCACTGACTTTCAATAGGATTTGTGTGTGAGGAAGACTAGGGCAAGTGAAAAGAACATGGTATTTCACAGCTTTTAAACACGAATCACTATTTGAAATTTTGACCCTACCACAGATTGGTTTGTTACTGTAAATTTGTAACAGAGTCCTTAGCTACAGCCTCTATGAACAGAAGGTGGAAATATTGATTCTGAAAAAAAAAACCCAAACACTACCAGGATTAAATGGACTCTGCACAGACAGAAAATGACAGCATACCTCATTTCATTTATTTGAGCTTTTCAACATCAAAAGTTCTTTTTTATTTCAGAATGTAAAATACTTAAGACTCTCTCTGCATGCTGCATTTTTGTTTTGCACCATAATTCTTCATCTACCCATTCTTGCATTGCTGATATTCCAAGTAGTTTCTGTTTTCTAAGTATTTAAAGTTTTGGCAAGAAGAGCAGAAGCTTGCTCATTTGGGAGGCAAATGCCATTTCTTTCATGGGTATTTCTAGAAGAGCAAGTTAAAGGGTCCTTAAGATATAATTTTCTATATTTAAATGATACACTTAAGTGAATATTTATAACGTCCCTGAATATTTGGACTTTAGCATAGATCATTTAACAGATTAATGCAAAATACAAAGTACTGCATTCATGCTTGTCACATTTTGTATATTAGTATACAAGTAGTCTCCCATTCTTCCTTAACATACTTCCCACATATCCTTTTGGAAGATAAGTCATTCTTCATTTAATACCACATCTGAGAAATTTGATGTGGTGAACATAACATAAATTTGACACATACATTGTCAAATGGATATAGTTATGAATGAAGCAAACCTAATGATTCATTTGCAAATATTACCAGAAGCTTGTAGATGGGAGTGCACACTGAGCTTCAAGCTATGGGGAGGATTTAAGTCTCTGTAAATAAAGCCTAATCTTTTACTACCTTTCTAGTTTTAAATGTCAGTGGTTGTGTTGGATTGTTGGAGTTGAGAAGCATTCTGGCATACTCACTTTGTTTTACCATCCGTGCTCAGTTCATAGAAGTATTTCTTTTGCAGGAATCTCTCTTTTGTTCAATTGGCAATTTCACTTGTCTTAGGCCTTCATTATATTAATTCTTCCAGACTCTCATTTGAGTTTAAACCCACAGAGTTTCAGGAAAGGTAAGATTGAAGGGCTCTGGAAATTGCTGGAATTGCATTGCTACCATCATCTCCCATAAAAGGAAGATATGAGACAGAGCAACACCATAAGTGTGATGGTATCAAAAGATGGTTTAACAGGACTGAGTAGAGCACACTTTTCTTTAGAGACGCTCTTATCTCTTCCTCCATCAGGATAATCCCCTCCAATAATGGCCCAGTATCTTATGGCTGGCCTTTTTCAGATAAAATGGATGTTAGCCTAGACCTACTTTGCAGACTGCAGCCCACCCAGCACCCCTAGAACTTCCATAAGCAACCAGCTCAAAAAAGATTCTGCATTTGCAAAGATGTGATTTATGGAGACAGAGTTTGGTCCAAATTGAGGTGATTAATCACTACCAGAAGCAGGCAAACCAAACATATTAATACTATTCACCTAAAACGGTTCCTCTTGTTGGGACTTTGCAGATACAATGAGGGAAGCAAAGAAGTCATTTCAGCTCCAGCACAGACAATAGTAAGTTCTGTATATTTTACATCAGGCTAGATTTGAAGTCTACAACAAAATTGCTGGTGCTCAAAGAGGAGAAACTTCTGCAGAATTTAAAATATTTTGTTTTAATTAATTTAATATAAAGTTATATATAGTGGCATCATTGAAGCAACCTATATTGGGAAGCTAGCTAGGGAATAGATGAGGCTTTTGGCATGTGGGAAGGTAAGTGATATTTTGAAATTGTAGAAAAACTAAATTAGCTAAGAGGTCTGTGTTAACTATGTTGCTGATCTTTAAATGTTAAAGTTAACATTTAAAATTGAAATCTTTACATTTCAAATTTAATCCAGTGAGATGAACAGGTACTTCATACATTTTGGTTATTTTTCAGGGGAGCGGCACATTCAAGGAGACAGCACTGTCTCTGCTAACACTGTTCACATTTTTAAACTCGTCTTCACAGCCATGAGCACTAGAAACTTTTTTAAAAAAATAACTTAGAGGTTAGAACAGAGTTCTGCAGCAAGCTGTGGATTCCATGACAAATCCCACAGTGGAATACTAGAATACATGGGGACATGGCAAGAGCATATGCTTTCAAAACTGTTGCAATCAATCAGTCAGATTCTAAACCACACTGCTCCATCTGTCTTCTCTCCCACATCAGTCACACGTCATCTGAGAGTGTGGTGACTGGTATGGACAAAGCCTGGGAAAAGCATTTATATCTTTGGCTGAGGACCAGGCCATCAACAGAGACACCTATTGGCAAGGAATTTTCTTCCTTGGAAGCCCAGGAAATCCAGTAGCAGTCTAACTTTTAAGGGCAGATGATCCAAAATGTGTTTTATCCTGACAAGAAACATGTTACTGAACCTCAAAGTGGAAGAGAGAATAATCTCTCCATGACAAAAGTAGAACTGTCATCTATTACCTCCAATCCTGCCCTCAAAACAAGCAATATTTTTATTTATATGTAGGAAACACTGCACTAGCTTTCTCTGTACCTGTGGTGATCTTGCCTATGTATTATACATATTCACCAATAAACTTGTAAATATTCCTATACATTTATTTTTAAACAGGTGTTTTGTAAACTAGTTTACTCTTAACTTTTGTACCATTCCTTCTCTAAAAAGATGGCAAAACTAGCTAATTTAAATTTATGGTATATTCTGAGAGATTAGCACCATGTGAAAAAGCACTGTTGCCACAAGTATTGCTGTTGCAATAAATACTTTGAAATCTGACTTGGTTTTATTTTTGGTTGGGACATGTGCTATGCTGACTTTTTAAAAAAACTTAAATTCCATTAATTCAATGAAAATATTCACTTAAAGATGCAGCTTTTGGTTCAATGGTTATTGGCGGGTACAATCTGTTACATAGAATAATAGTCTCCTTCACCATATTTTATGGTGTGTCACTCTACAAATTTCTTTTTGCCATTCACATTTCTGGACTAGCATTCATGTTCTGTTCAAAAAACTCAAAGACTGCATTGCCAGCAAGTCTGCCCATCTCTTTCAGCACAAGGTTTCCCTACTCTCTTTCCACCTTTCCTTATTACGCTGTACTTATAAATCCAGTTCTCAGACACTGCTTGGTGTCCCTTCTCTATGGAAATCCCCTGTTCTTTCCTCTATGTAATTTTTTGCCTTCTAGAAGAATCTTGAACCCTCAAACATAATCTCCTTGTTTTATCAGTACTCTTGCTGCAAAATCTTTGAAAAAGGTAAAGAAACTTACATGTGTTTAAACAATAGCTATTGTCCATATACAATAGACAGATGCACTGTAGGCTTTACTGTGCCTCCAACTCTTTGATTCTGAAGTGGTAAGTAGTGATCGGGCCAGCGCAAGGCTTCCCTTGGCAAACCTGGTCCCTTCTCAACTCCAAACTTTCTGAAAGAAGGGTGTCAGGGGAGTAATTTGGAATTCTGCCCCTTGGACTGGACATTCCTCTCTCTTAAAAATGAGGTAGACTCATGTACATACCTCCCATCTACCTTGATGAAGTCAGGGTGACAGCTTGTGCCAGCCTGGGAAAAGGTGTGCCACCACCTCCCCCTGGAACTCTCTCTTTGGCCCTACTCTCCCATAGTAGACCCTTCCATTTTCATGTTTTCAGTGGCTAGCCAAGCTGCATGCTCGATGTCCCTCCAAAACTCTGCATCACCACTTCTGGGGGAGGAGGGATGTGATCTAATTAATCCCAGTCTCATTGTAGGACCAGAAAACACTGTCTCTGGAGCTACTGGTCCTTTCATTACTCTGGTGCCGAAACCTCATCTCTTAGCTCTGTGACATTATAGTACCAATTATTTTCATGGATCCTTCTATTCTGTCCTGCTTTTATGACTCAGTCATTTGTTATCTAAATTTGACTTTTAGTGCTGCAGTACAAGAAAATGCAAACAGCTCATCTAAAACTAAGATTACGTATTTAAAATCCACAGATACATCCAAGACAACTGGCTCATGTCTACCTATTCAGTTATATCTGAAAGAGGCATTTTGTTCCTTTATGCAAAGTTCTGGTTGCTTTATGTAATATTTTAAGATCCTGTTTAGGGAGTTAATCCATTATTTGGCTTCTCTTCAAAGATCCTCTTATTACAGTCCTTCTGCTCAAAAAATATTATTCATTCTATGCCTTCCACATTTTCATCTAATATATGTATGTCACATTGTGTGACAATGTGAGACTCAAAGCAAGTGAAGAACAGATGTAAATACCTGACAGAGTGCATAAAATACCTAGTGTCCAAGAACTGTTGAACTCATGAATAAGTTTAAATGCGGAGTTCCTGAGCAGTAGATCTGTTTGGAATTCAAAGGAATATGTGTGACCCTTTCTGTAGTGTTCAAACAGATGTTCCCTTTCAGCATGTCCACACTCCTTTCTATTAATAGGGGCAAAACTATTACCTAGCTTTGACCCTGAGTTGCTGCCTTGATCCATCATGTTTGGGTATGAATCCTTCTGCTCAAATCGTATCTGTGGAGTCAGGGCTGGATCTGCCTCCATTTGTGAGCTTTCATGTGAATGGAATTTTATACACATGAATGTTTAGGGCAAGGGTGGGCAAACTATGGCCTGCGGGCCACATCCGGCCTGACCAGTGCCTGAGCTCCCAGCTGGGGAGACTCCCCCCAGCTTCGCCCCCACCTGCCCCGGAGCCTTAGCGTGCTGTGTGGGCAGCGCTCTGGGAGGGCGGGGCTGTGAGCTCTTGTGAGGCAGCTTGTCTGGCTTTGTGCGGAGCCAGACACATTAGTTTGAGCAGCACGTAAAGGGGCGGGGGGCAGGGACAGTCAGGGGACAAGGGGCAGTTGGAAGGGGCAGAGGTTCTGGGGTGTGGTGGTCCGGGGATGGGGAATGGTTGTTGGATAGAGAGTGGGAGTCCCTAGGGATGTGGATAGGGTCGGGGAAGTCAGGGGACAGGAAGCAGGGGGGTTTGGATGGGTCAGGGATTCTGAGGGGGACAGTCAGGGGGTAGGAAGTGGGAGGGGGTCAGATAAGGGATGGGACCAGGCTGTTTGGGGAGGCACAGGCTTTCCTACCCAGCCCTTCACACAATTTTGAGACCCTGATGTGGCCCGCAGGCCAAAAAGTTTGCCCATCCCTGGTTTAGGGAATGGCTTTTCAGATAAAGGTTCATCGCCACCCTCAGTAGCAGAAGCTTCAAATTGCTGTGCTGAGAAGGTGGAAGGAGATGGCTTTGAGCCACCTTTTGGCACTGCTGTTCCTGGAGCCTGCAGAGGTCATAATGTTCCAGGTGTCACAAAAACTTGCCAATGACCAGACTGAGCATGTAGACTACAGCCTCATCCCACCCGTTCCTGGCACATGCCTTTCTAACCTCTACACCTGGGCAGTAAGGAAAGGGTGAGTGACACCATGTTGCTTAAATTGTGGCAAGGGAGATTTAGGTTAGACATTAGGAAAAACTTCCTAACTGTAAGTGTTGTTAAGCACTGGAATGAATTATTGTGGAATCTCTGACACTGGAGGTTTTTAAGAACAGGTTAGAAATCACCTGTCAGGGATGGTCTAGAGATAATACACAATCCTGCCTCCATGTGGGGACTGTATTAGATAATATTCAAGTAGAGGATTTTTAAAATCATACATCAAAAAGAAAGGGAAGGCACCTCATTTAGATATGAAATTTCTACTCAAGGAGAGCAATATGTGAGTTTTATTTGGACTCATCATTTTTTGGCAAAAGCTTGGAATGAGCAACAGAAAATGGATCACTTGATTACCTGTTCATTCCCTCTGGGGTACCTGGGATTGGCCACTTTCGGAAGATAGGATACTGGGCTAGACGGACCTTTGGTCTGACCCAGTATGGCTGTTCTTATGTTCTTATCTGAGTAAATACATCTAGAACTGGTTGGGAATTTTTCATCTGAAAAGTTTTTCTGACAGAAAATGAAATTTCTGCAAAATCAAAATTTTCTCCAGGGAAAATTTTGATTTTGCTGAAAATGTTTTATCTTCCATTGGGAACAATCAAAATGAAATATTTTGTTTTGTTGAACTGAATCAAAATCTTTGGTTTCTAATAAATTCAACAAAATATTAAACTGCACTTCTCTATCAATGCATCGCCTCATGGAAGATGTAATTTGAGGCCCCATTGTGGTCTCCTGGGCTCTTTGAATTGTTACATCTGCCATAATGCAGGAACTGCTTTAACTAAGCTGCGTGTTTCATCATGGGACTCATAAAATGGGTGCTTTAGTTTTGCTAGGGAGCATGGCCATAATGGAAAATGAGGTCATCCAGCTCCCAAACTACAATTCCCATGAGTGTCACAATAGGAAAATGCAATATAATATTGAACTGGCTCTACACATAGTATTTCAGGTCATTTCAACAAACCAAAACAACATTTTGAATTGACAATGTCACAATGTTTTGTTTTGATCAAAAGTGTTGAAACATTTAATTTTAATATTTCCAATTTTTTATTTTCCATTCTATGAAATTTTTCAAAATTTAAACTTCATTTCAATTTGGGATGAAATAAAATGTTAGACTTTCCCAGGGGACAAATTCCAGTTTTGCTCAGCTCTAAATACATCCATTACTAAGAAGTAGAATGAATCTCTTAGAATTCATCCTCCCATAGAATGAGAAGTAAATTGTGCATTGTCAAGTCTCTCACACTAAAAGATTTTCTCCTCCCTGAACTACTTAGAGACTAGCAACAAGTGTGTATTTCTTTGGGGAGTTTTTTTCCAATTCACATCTATTATCATTACATTTTCTATCCCTGGGGAAAAGAGTTGTCTGAAGTGGGTAGTTATTCCTTTAATTGGAATATAAAGGGCAGAATCCAGAATATGTGGCATATTTATCACCCATATGCCACTGCAAAAGGATGCCAAAAAACAGTCAAATATTTTTAAGTGATAAATGTGTAATTTAAGCACACACACATGGTTTTAATGAGATCATATCAGGTAGAACACATTTTTTTTAATCAAAACACCTATCAGCTAAGATGGTGTTTTTTTCTGCTGTCGTTCATCTTACTGAATTATTCCCTTGCCACTGATATTTAATTCCAGTCACTACCTTTTATTATAAACTTAGCCTGCCTTTATTCCTACCCACACAGAGCAATTCTGTCTTAACTGTATTTTCTGGGGATTTTTTTTTTAACACTCCGCATGACTCACAAGTTTCCTATTGTACTTATCTGTCTCCCAAAGTACATATTTTACAATCCTCTCTTCTAGGGCAGACATTTTTCAGCTATTAGAATGTATTCTATCAAGCACTGTCTATTATGCCAAGTTTTAGGTTCTCATTAACAGCATATCTGCAAAATCAGGCAAGACTCCTACCTGCTCACATCTGGGTGATGCTAACTTTCTCTTAATACAAGGAGTAGCAATTTAATATGCTTTAATTGTTCACTAAGTACTAATTGTTCACTATTGTTCATCCCCAGATAACTGTCCATCCTGTCTGTGCACTGGATGAGGTTCAAGTTTTGTATATGTGAGGTCATTAAAGATTATTGTAATGAATACACATAAAGGGGCTGAATTAAGTTAGCACTGGCAACCTTACTTTTGAATCATTGACTTTGCAAGACTACCATTCGTTCAACATAGGATTTGTATGCAATATTCTGTATCCAAATCAGATTGTACAATCTATAGATTGTAACTACAAAATATTTTGCAAGCCACAGCTAATTCTGTAATTTTAACTACATGGTGACTATCTTCCTCACTCCATGTCTTTCCTGTTAAGAGCAACAGGTCACTAAACAACAGACTTTAAAATGGCAATTCTTCAACAAAAAAACTTCAGAAACATACTCCAACAAGAAACTGCTGAATTGGAATTAATTTGCAACCTGGACACCATCAAATTAGGCCCAAATAAAGATTGGGAGTGGATGGATCATTACAAAAATGAATTTCCCCCTACCAATTTCCCCCTACTATTACACCTTCTTGTCAACTGTTTGAAATAGGCCACCCTCCTTACCACTACAAAAGTGATTTTTCCCGCCTCGGTATTCTACTGTTAATTGAATTGTCTCTTCAGGACTTGTCAGCACCCCCTCACAACTTGGTAAGGCAATTCCCATAATTTCATCTACTGTGTATTGTGACAAAGCTCCAAGTTTGTACTTGTGGGTCCTGCGCTTCCTGGCAGATTTAGGGGCCTCAGAAACTCATCTAGGCCCCAGAGTGACCTCCCTTTCTCAGTATAATTGGCAAGAGTCACCGCCTAGTGAGTTACCTTCATCACAGGCCAGTATGGAAGGTGGAAAAAAAATGGGGGGAGCCCGGGCCCGCCCTCTACTCCGGGCTCCAGCCCAGGGACCCTAAGATGGCTGACCTTTTATCCACAAAACACAATACAATTCCTGGGCTACTTCCCCACAGCAGTCCCCGCTTCTTCAAACTCCACTTCACCCTTACCTCAGGGCCTCCTTCCTTCTGTATGATATGTTGTCCACCACTCAGTCTCACCAACAGCACAACTTCCTCTCACAGCTCCTGACACCCACACCCACCTGACTAACTGGGAGGTTTTTATCTGGTTTCAGCCAGTCCCTGATTGGCTTCAGGTGTCCCAATTAGGCTAGCTGTTTCTACTCCTTTCTAGAAGCTTCCTGATTGGGCTGGAGTAGCCTTTGTTTGGCTATCCAGGGAACAGGGACCTGGACATCCTGAGGCTGATATACCTGCCTTCCAGCACTCTCCTATACCCTTCTGGTCTGACTCCGTCACAGTATATATACCAGCTACTGTATTTTCCACTCCATGCATGTGATGAAGTGGGTTCTAGTCCACAAAAGCTTATGCTCAAATACATTTGTTAGTCTCTAAGGTGCCACAAAGACTCCTTGTTGCTAGTACTTAGAGTGCAAGCATCTTGCATCAGGGCCAGTGCAAGGATATTTTGTGCCCTAGGCGAAACTTCCACCTTGCACCCCCCTTCTGTCCCTTCCTTCCCCTCCCCCTGGAGCACAGCTTATTATAAACTTTCAAAAATGAACACTGCATAATGTGGCATTGTTCATTAGAATTAATATACATTCAGCTCGAAAATGTATTAATTTCATTATTTAGTCTACATATTTAATGAAAATAAATGAATAACCTGAAAGGGTATGGGGCTGGCTGGCTTCAGACAAGGGGGGTGCGGCAGGGGTTGGCTGGAGACAAGGAGATGTGGGGCTGGCTGGCTTCAGGCAGCGCAGGGGGTGCGGAGCTGGGTAGAGACGAGGTGCGGGGTTGGCTGGAGGCAGGGCAGGGGATGCAGGGCTGGTGTGGGCAGGGCAAGGAGTGTGGGGCTGGTGCAGGCAGAGCAGGGGGTGCGTCAGGGGTTGGCTGTGAGCAGGGGATGAGGGACTGGCTGGAGACAGGCGCTGGCTGCGGGCAGGGTGGCAGGTACTCATGGGGAGAGTGGCTCGGAGCAGCAGGACGGAGCCCAAGCCCAGCAGAGCAGCCGGGGACCCGCCAGGCAGGAGCAGCAGCGCGAGCCCCAGGGTCAGGGGAGCAGCAGCAGCAAGAGGGCCCATGCCCAGGGCCAGGTGGCGGTCCACATGGCTCCCACAGCACAGTGCCCCAAGCGGCTGAAGGAGGAATGACATCATTTCCCAGGCAGCCGGAGCCCATCAAAGCTGCAGCGCCTCCACACGCAGGGGCGGGAAGAGGGTTACGCATTAGCCGGCGCTGGGCGAGCATCCCAGACATTCTGGGCACCACTTTCACATCCTCAAATCTTGGTGCCATTGGTAACTACCTAGATCACCTAGTGGTCACACCGGCCCTGTCTTGCATGCTCCACTTTAGTCAGAGCTCCAATCCCCATTGTTAATTGTCATGTTTTTTCCATGCACAAACTGCAAAGCCATAAACTATCAATTTAGATGGGTACTTTAAAAGGACAATCAGAGAAAAAAGGTATCACTGGAAAGGAAGCAAGATACTCACTCTGCAAAATATTCTGTTCTGAATCCACTTGCAGGCCTGCCTTGCAGCTGGCAGAGTTCTTATATATAAAAATGCAGGATAAAAACTATCATTGCTACATAAACCACACAAGTTTGCTTTTGTGAGGGTTTTACTTTATTTTAATTAATGGGACTTTGTTGGATTATATCTGCCAACAGATACAAATTTCAAAAGTTTGGTTGAATCCAGAACTAGAAGCATCCCCAAATCCAAGTTTACAGTTTTATATACTAAAATATAGCTCCTTCCTTATTGAAGCTGGATAAATCTAGATAGGCACCTATCTAAAAACACTCTGTTACTTTATATTTTCTTCCAGAGGTGTCTCAGGATCTCTAAATCCAAAGCCACACTCATTTATCCTTTAAAGATTGACTGTTGTGGATACATTTTTTTGAAATGTTGGCAAACATCTCAGTCCCAGAGACACTTCATTTCCACGTATATGGTATTTGCTCAGTCTTTAGAGCTAACATTCATGCTGTCAGCATTTGTCTTGTCAGATGAAAGTGAGAACACTGTCTGTAAACCATCTCCTTCATTTCACTGGTGAATGTGAGGTACTTAGTCATGTTTCATATTCCTCACTAGAGTAGTTTAAAAGGAGGTTCTAGGTTGTTCCCAATTTACATTCACAACAATGGGGACAATGGATGAGTGTCCTCGTCGCGCGCCTGCTAGTACCTGACAGGAGATCCAACCAGTGAGCCAAATTCCATGAACACCAGCTCAGCGAATCCCTGCACTGTCATCACCAATAACCCCAGCCAGTGACTTCTATGTCATTGGTCCAGCTCTATGCATGTTACAATTCAACGAGGGGGGTTTGTCAGCTGCCAAACATGATTTACTCAGCATTCTTGCTCATCGACATACTATCAACATAATTTGCTTGCAAGAGACACACGTGGCAACTGCTGAAGCCAGGAGATATAGTATTAATGGCTTCGACCTGCTGTGCCATGTGGCACACTCGAAGCATGGCCAAGCCACATATATTTGGTCTGATACTGCAAATGCCATTAAGCTGATCTGTAGTGAATTCTGTGACACCATCCAGGTTGGTGGCTCCTGGCTGGCAAATGTATGTAAGCCTCCAAGTATCAGCTCTGAAACCAACAGGTTCTACCAAGCCTGCTACACCCAGCTGTTTACGTTGGAGATTTCAACAGCCATCACACAGACTGCTGGTATAAGGAAGTTGACATCGATCGTGAACACTTGCAGACTGGGCATCTTGAAACAACTTTGCCCTTATTCATGATGCTAAGCAGAGAAGCATGTTCCATTCTTCTACATATGATTGGGACTACTCTCTTGACTTGTGCTGGGTAGGTTCAGTTCATGGCCATCCTCAGCCAGCAACATGCCAATTCTTGGATAACTTCCCACGCAGCCAACACAGACCATCACTGATCCATACTGGGCTACCACTCCAGTTGTCAAGAGTTCCAAAAAGAAGCGGTGGAAATTCCGAAAGGCCGACTGTGAAAACTACTGGGAAGCACGGAAGAAGAGTGTGATAACAATACCAGCCTTACATATCTCAGTAAATGAGACCTACAGTTGCTTCTTAGGTGCTATTTTCAAAGCAGCTTGCAGAGCCATCCCACGCAGTTGCCGCCCGGTCTACATCCCCTGTCTTGACAAGGAGAGCGCTGCCTTGTTCAAGCAGTATGAGGCATCTTGTGACCCAGAAGTCGCTGACCATCTGATTGAATAATTGGACACTGCTCTCTGAGCCAGGTGGGAGGAGACAACCAAGAGGATGAGCTTTACTTGCTCCAGACGCAAGTGGTAGAGTCTGCTCCAATGCCTTGGAGCAGCACAGCAGCTACCTGCACTCTGCTGACCATCAGTGACACTCAACCAGGTAGCCAGACACCTACTTAAAGTGGCCAGAGCACCTTTGGAGAAATAGGTGCGAAGACAAGTGAGGAATGAATGGCGTATGTTTAAATGTGTACACCAGATCAGAAGCTGTGCAGAACCATTCACTGTAACAGAACTGGAACAGACACTGGGTAGCATCAAGTGTGGAACAGATGTGGGCTATGACAACATATCTCCAGAATTCCTGAAAAACCTTGGCACCCGTGCTTGGCTTTGGCTTCTAAAATACTTCACCAAGGTCATCAATGAAGGGAGGCTACTGAAGATATGGCACATCACAGAAGTCACTGGCCTTCTTAGAGCCTGGAAAGGACCCAAGTCAAGCATCAAGCTATTGTCCCATATCATTATTGTCAGTTTGTTTTGAGGCACTGGGGTGCTTGGTTCTACAGTGCATATTATCCGACTTGGAGAGAATTTTGAGCCCTGACCAAGCCGGCTTTCGCCGAGGCTGTAGCACATGCGACCAAGTACTTGCATTGACCACGTTTATTGAAAATGGCTTCCAGAGAAACTTGAAAATGGGCACTGTTTTCATTGATCTAACAGTGGCATATGATATGGTATGGCACATTGGCCTGCTTGTGAAAGAATCACGGGTCCTTCTACCTTAGGTCCCAGGCGTCGTTGAACTGTTTTCTGTGATAGGCAGTTCAGAGTCCATAAGGGGAAGAAGACATGGGGTTGGAGACAACAAAGCAATGGGTTTCCCCAGGGCTCTGTGCTTTCATCAACTCTGTTCAACATTTACATCAATGACCTACCAACAATGGAGTCACGAAAGTTTATTTACACAGATGACATCTGTTGCAGTTGTGACGTTGCACTCCATAATGTGTTATGGAAATATGCTATGAATGTAGATATGATGTAACTGGAATTTGCTCTATGCAAAAGGTCTCTTGTAAGATATCATTACAAAGCTTATAATCTACTGAGTGTGTTCATCCTATTTATATGTATGTATCATTCTTGTATCTGAAGCTAGAAATATAAAGTATAACTCTGAGGTTCTATTGTCTTATGCAAAGTGTGGGCCATTGATGATGGTTTAGAATCTTGATGGCTCCCACTGACTAGGACAATTGGCTGTAAATGGCTCTGTTTACTTGCAAGTCTTCGTGTGTTCGTGTAAGCCAGCCCAGGAAGAATGGTGGAATCCATCTTAAACCTGGTGATTTTCCATGTGGAAGCAGGGGTGGGGATCCAGAGAGACAAAAGATTCTCATCTTATGCCAAAGTTATAAAGGGGGTGGAAGAGAACAAAGCCCAGTCATGAGAAAGCCCCTGCTTTTTACCTATGATGCCTGCAGGAACTAACAAGGACTGTACCAGAGGAAAGGGTTGGGCCCAGACTAGCAAGGAGTCTAGTCTGTGAAAGAAATTTATTGGAAGATCTCAGTGCATGAGATTTACCTGTAAACAGTTTCTTAATTTATTAGTCTTAGACTTGCACGTTTTATTTTATTTTGCTTGGTAACTACTTTGTTCTGCCTGTTATTACTTGAAACCACTTAAATCCTACTTTTTATACTTGAAGTTAGTTCTATTGGCTTACTTTTTTATAACTTTGTAAGAAAGTTAAGCAAAAATGGCCCTTACTGAAAAGTCCTTCGAATTTAACAACAAATCAACCTTTCTGTAGCATTTAACCGTCTTACAAAATTTAATAAGCAATAAATAATTATAACATTTCCATAGTTTTTAGGATGGTTTACCAAACCTATGGAGAGGAGAGCATACTTTTTAAAATTCTATAGGTTTCTAGAGATTTGTTTTAAATCTGTTAAACTCTACAAGACCTTTCAATTTTCATTCCAAGTTCCAGAGACTCCTAGTATCAGAACTGTTGGGACAGTACTAAGGATTTCATTTTACAGTGTCATGGGTTTTGGTATTCTGACCAAAATGTAAAAAATACCATTTCCAAAACGTCAAAAAAAGAGGACACTGAACAAAACATCATGATTTTTAGAAGCAGTTTGACAGATTATTTCTATTCCCTGCTCTGAATTATTGGAATACTTAAGCAAACTCAGGTTCATATAAAATAAGTAAATTTAATTATTTAAGTGCCATCTACTACAGCAGATTTTTGAGCATTGTACAAAAAAAATACATTAATGATCATAAAGGTTGCAATGTCAAATACTCAAAAGTTAGGAAATGTCAGAATTAAGGTTACCTGTGCAACCACAGTTCAGCCCCTTTATACATATGCATGACGATACAATCTTTAATTATATAACCACATACTATTTTTTCCAGAACCCCTGCCTCATTCAGTGCACAGAATGGACAGTGATCACTTAATGAGCAGCTATTCAGTATACTGGCATTAGAAAAGATTTAGAGAAGGGCACCTAAAATGATTAGGGGTTTGGAACAGGTCCCATATGAGGAAAGATTAAAGAGGCTAGGACTTTTCAGCTTGGAAAAGAGGAGACTAAGGAGGGATATGATAAAAGTATATAAAATCATGGAGAAAATTAATAAGGAAAAGTTATTTACTTGTTCCCATAATATAAGAACTAGGGCCACCAAATGAAATGAATAGGCATCAGGTTTAAAACAAATAAAATGAAATTCTTCTTCACATGGCACACAGTTAACCTGTGAAACTCCTTGGTGGCAAATAATATTTCTCTATAGCTCTAAAAATAGGTGGTTCCGTATTAAGACACCTAATAATGTCCTGCATTTGGTTTCACAGGGAAATGATAATTGACTATTAATATACCCTGGATTCTGATAGCTGGATTCTGACATAGCTCAGCCTACATCAAGCATGTAATTACACCATTTTCTTAGGAGCCCTGCACTGTTCTTTAATTTTCCAGCAAACAAATGTAGTGTTGAAGATTTTTTGGCAAACCAAATAGACTGAATCATCAAATAGACTGAATTATCTCAGTTCCCTAGGGATATATTTTAGATATTTAGCTATCCCTCTAGAGATAAGTGGTCACGGCATAATAAGTATGTACTAAGGTTGTCAATCGCAGCAAACTCGTGCGATTAACTAAAAAAATGAATTATGATTAATTGCTGTTTTAATCGCACTGTTAAACAATAACAGAATACCAATAGAAATTTATTAAATATTTTGGATTTTTTCTAACTTTTCAAATATATTAATTTCAATTACAACACAGAATACAAAGTGTACAGTGCTCACTTTATATTATTCTTTTTTATTATTTTTACAGTGCAAATATTTGTAATACAAAGAAACAGTATTTTTCAATTCACCTCATACAAGTATGGTAATGCAATCTCTTTATCATTAAAGTGCAACTTACAAATGTAGATTATTTTTACATTTATGGAAGATAATGCTGCCCACTTCTTGTTTACATCTCCTAAAAGTGAGAACAGGCATTCACGTGGCACTCTTGTAGCCAGCGTTGCAAGATATTTATGTGCCAGATATGTGAAACATTCGTATGCTGCTTCATGCTTTGGCCACCCTTCCAGAGGACATGCTTACATGCCGATGATGCTCATTCAAAAAATTAATGCAATAATTAAATTTGTGACTGAACTCTTTGGGGGAGAACTGTATGTTTTCTGCTCTGTTTTACCCACATTCTGCCATACATTTCATGTTATAGCAAGCTTGGATGATGACCCAGCACATGTTATTCATTTTAAGAACACTTTTACTGCAGATCTGACAAAACACAAAGAAGTTACCAATGTGAGATTTCTAAAGATAGCTACAGCACTGGCCCCATGATTTAAGAATCTGAAGTGCTTTCCAAAATCAGAGGGATGAGGTGTGGAACATGTTTTCAGAAGTCTTAAAAGACCAATACTCCAGTGTGGAAATTACAGAATCTGAACCACCATAAAAGAAGAAAATGAATCTTCTGCTGGTGGCATATGACTCAGATGATGAAAATGAACATGCATCATTGTGCATTGCTTTCGATTGCTATCTGGCATAACGTGTCATCAGCCTGGACACATGTCCTCTGGAATGGTGGTTGAAACATGAAAGGATATATGACTCTTTAGCACACCTGGCACGTAAATACCTTGCAACTCCAGCTACAACAGTGCTATGCGAATGCCTGCTCTTATTTTCAGCTGATGTTGTAAACAAGAAGTGGGCATTATCTCCCATAAATGTAAACAAACATATTTGTCTGAGCGACTGGCTGAACAAGAAGTAGGATTGAGTGGATTTGTAGGCTCTAAGTTTTTACATTGTTTTGTTTTGAGTGCAGGGGGTTTTTTTGTACATAATTCTACATTTGTAAGTTCAACTTTCATGATAAAGAGATTGCACTACAATACTTGTATTAGGTGAATTGAAATACTGTTTCCTTTGGGGTTTTTTACAGTGCTATTATTTGTAATTAAAAATAAATACAAAGTGAGCATTGTACACTTCGTATTCTGTGTTGTATTTGAAATCAATATATTTGACAAAGTGGAAAACATCCAAAATATTTAAATAAATGGTATTCTATTATTAACAGAATGATTAATTGTGATTCATTTTTTAATCACGCAATTAATTGTGATTAATTTTCTAATCACTTGACATTACTAATATCTACCTAGGCTATGTTCATTATAGCTCAAAACATGAACTGTGTGTGTGTGTAAACATTTATCTTGGACATTGCTGAATACATGAGGAAGGAATTGATAGGCTGCAATCAGGCAATCTGCTCTGACCGAATGCTAGACAACTTTTTTGGGAAGGAAGACTTCATTGTATAAAGGATGCTAAGGTACTAGAAGGCCTTTTTCAAGTCCAACAAATTAACAGGATTATATTTGTGACCTGGAATGGACAGCAAGGGAGTAACTGGTGACTTAGACATTCCAGCTGACAGGATCCTCTGAAATATTTATTTCTCTCTGACTTGGGCATTGCAAGAGAAGCGGTGGGTCTCTCAGTTGGGATTATTTAGTGACTGGTTTTAATATGCTAGTTGTGGGTGTGGGGATACATGCACAGTGTTCCATTCTAGTGGCTGTCTCACAGAAGATAAGAGATGCTACTACCTGAAGAAGCCCTCTTGTACTCAAGAAACAAAGGCTTATGAATTTGAAGCTACAGGAGCAGCAATCTACTACCCTCTTCCCAGGCACACTTGTGTGGATGGTTTCTCTGAACATATCTAAAGACATTTGAGCAATTGAAGTTATAGAAACTGCAATTATTTAAATTTTGTCACATGAATTTTTTGTATCTGCAACGAAGTCAAAGGATCTTCCACACAAGTTGTATTTTTCCTGGCGAAGCTGCCACAAGCGTGATGCCGATGAGAGAAGAGTGGCAAAGCTGCTGCAGGCGTGCCACCGAACACACTTGCGGCAGCTCCACCACCTGAGTGCCGCCCTGACAGCCCCCAGAATGCCGCCCTCTGCCGTTTGCTGCCCCAGGCACCTACTTGCTAGACTGGGGCCTGGAGACGGCCCTGAGCCCTGGTCAGTGGAAAAACACTAGTATCATCATGGAGTTCAGTACCAGGTGACTTGGTCACATATCCCTGCAGTCCTAACTCAGAGGCTGTTTGCAGCATCCCCAAGGAAGGCTTCCCAGGAAGGTGGGAGATTAGCATCTTCAAAGACCTACTGTTTTCCCTAATGGCCCTTCCCAACCAGCCATCCAGACTGATTGAATTCTGTATAGTAGGCATTCCCCAGCTGTAAACACATTTGTAATAGATGCAGAGACAATACTCCTAACTTCAGATGCAAAACTGATACATGCATACAAATAGGATAATCATATTCAGTAAATCATAACTTTTCCAATGATATCTCACATGCCCTATCTTGTATAAAATATATCATAGTTATGCCATAATCATAACAACATCTCTGGGGAGTAATGGCATAGGCTGTATATCTACACATGTTGAAATGACCCAGTGATAAAAACACAATCAAGCACTATCCTGAAAGTCTGCTCTGACAAAGGATCTAGTAACTTATATCTGATCCTTGTATGTGATAAAGATGCTGTTGAACAGTAGGTTTAACATAGAGAGATATGGGAGCAATGAAGCCTTTAATAACAGAACACACCTTTTTTAAAAAACTAAAGTTCTAGAATAAAAAGTAAAGCTAGAGTATAGATGGAATAGACATGTGCCCTGCAAACTTCAATTTCACTGAAAAGTCTGACAATTTTCTTGCTCTAATAAGATTAGGAGCACAGAGAAAATCAAGACTTTTCGTTTACACAACAGGGAATAGATTATTTTCCCTTCTCACAAACTCAAAGATGCAGCTACGAAGTTATTTTGAGTGTTTCAAGGTAGGCAACCGCTAATTTCAGAAGATAACAAATGCAGCAGTCTCACCAAAGCATTGAATTAACTCAACACAGTCAGAGCAGATTATAATTGTGGCATTTGCTTCAGTTGTGAAGAGCAGAAGAAAGTAAATAGAAGGCTATAAAAAGTAAGACTGCATTAGAGTGCCTGGAATCTAAAGATCTCAAAGCACTTCACAAATATGAAATCTGACAACACCCATGAAAAGCAGGGCAAATCATTTTAGAGCTCTGTGCATCAATTACTCCTTGAGCCAACAAACTTTCTCATTTACCTTAAGGGGAGTTTTGACTGTGCAGGCAATGCTGAATAGGGTCCTTATAGAGAGGCATACAGCAGGAGAGAATTTAAGTGCCATTACCATGATTGCAGCAAGTCAATGGCAAGAATCAGGAACAGAACCCAGTAATTCTGATTCTCAATTCTCTATCCAAACAGGATTAGCCTTCCTCCCATAAGTGTGACTGAACCAATTAAACATTTAAGTTAGGTTACACAAATTCTATATTATATATGTGCAAAAGAAACTAGCACTTTCAAACATGAGCTGTCCTTTTTAATTGGCAAAAAAAATAACTCTCCTTTATCAAATGGTAAATTTGCATGGTCATAGTTACGTAGAAGTTTAGTGGAACAATGAGTTGTGATATGAATAATAGCTTGATTTACAAATTCCACTAATTAATCTTTGAAACTGTGGCTCTTGCTTAGCTATTCAAATATTGCACACGTTGCTTATCTCAACAAGAGACTTTTCCCTATGTCCTCAGCCAGCCACTCCAAAAGCTCACCCAACATCTATTCCAGAAAAAGTTGGACTCCACCCCTTCCCTGTATGTTTTCTTAAGACAAGATTGACAGGCAAACCATCCTTTCCTCAGCTTATGAGGCAGGATTACTTGATATCAACCTCTACTTGAGTCCATCCACTAGATAAGGACTAATCTCCTAGGGTTTCCATTTTGTTGGTGGGTCTCCTCTTTCCACAAAACCATACTGTCATAGTCTGGTAACACCATAGGAAAAGAAGAGCTGCAATTCACTCTTGTCACACTTAGAAGCTATCCTTATTTATGCAGTTCTCACTGTACCCTAGTTGACCCAGGTACATTTGCTCCTTTACCATTACTTCTCAACACTCTCTGCAGAGACGGAAAACAAGATCTGGCGATTCTCCTGTTCAAGAAGTGCATTAGACCTCTCCCTGCCAAAAAATGGACAATGTTTATATACTTCACAATAAGATGTCAAGGAGCCATACACTGTGAATATAATATCTACTGTAAATAAGGCTACAATCATGTAACAGTGGTCACGGAATTTGTGACTTCCATTGACCTCCATGACATTTTCTGCCCCCGGGGCTGGAACTCCCCGCCAGCCCCCTCTCTCCCCACTGCTCCCAGTCCCCACACTTGTAGGAGCAGCCTGCAGCTGTCCAGCCTGGGGCAGGCAACAGGTGGATCCCGCAATCTGCCCAGCCACAGCAGGGACTCCCTGTAGCTGCCGAGCTGTAGTGAGGGGCTGGGGAACCCTACAGCTCCCAGTCCCGGCAAGTCACAGGGGACCCCCATGAATGCCCAGTTACCCCAGGGGCCGGAGGACCTCAGAGCTCCCACTCCCCACCACAGCAGGTACCCCCGAGCTCCCACTAACCACAGAGGTGGGGGGACCTTGCAGCCCCAGCAGCAGTGGGTGCTGAACTCACCTCCCCATTTTGTCAGGGATATTTTTAGTGAAAGCCTGGGACAGGTCATGGGATTCCATGACATTTTGTTTATTGTCCATGACCTGTCCATGACTTTTACTAAAAATATCCGTGACAAAAACTTAGCCTTAACTGTTACTACTGGGGTAGATGTTAGTGATACTCATAGAATCTGTTTTCATATATGGTACAGGTCTTTGTTCTATGCAACTTCATACTTGCTTTTAATTGGCTTTTCTTTAATTTATGGTTACAGTATAAATTTGCTTACCCTGGAAGATTTCCTATATTGTACATGTTACTATAGGAACAGAATTATCCACTTTCACAGTTCATTTAAACAGGCAAGTTGTTGAATAATTGTGAAATCTACACGAGTAACATTACTGAACAGATAACTGCATTCCAAGTTCACTCTGAGGATAGGTTCACTCTTCCACTGCATGCATCCGATGAAGTGGGTACTAGCCCACGAAAGCTTATGCTTCAATACTTTTGTTAGTCTTTAAGGTGCCACAGGACTCTTTGTCACTTCTGCAAACCCAGTCTAACACGGCTACCTCTCTGACTCTGAGGATAGAGAGTTTAAGAGTGAGGGATCTGCAGGATGTTTGACAGCCAAAGACAGCATCAAGTTTACGTAGGTAGCTGTCTGCTACTGGAAAAAAGACAAGACAGCTTTTACAGGCATCTAAACAGTGTCTAGAAATATAAAGTAGACTTGAAAAAGGAAGAGAGGTGGTTGGATTACAAACATGCTTTCGTATCCAATAGAGATGTCCCTGCAAAAGATATCGTCTGCATTCATGCAAAAAATCTCAAGGATCTGGCTTAAAATGTTTTAACACTTCTTGAAAAAACATACATGGTTATTGAAATGGCATCTAATATACCGGCATAAGAAGAAACAGGACTCACATTAGTTAGGAGGAGTAGTGCTAACATCTGAGTATTGGATATTGACTAAGTTAATGTAGTTTCCACATTAAACCATTAGGTAATTCAGACTTGAAAAGCTGGACCAATTTTTCAGTTTGTAACATTAGTTATGATTCTACATACATTCTACTATATATTTTGCCTAAGAACAATTTTTATATATGTAAAGAAAAAGAATTAACAGAAAAGTCTCCATAAAAAGAGAAGACACTGTACTGTAATAAGCTGTAGCAATGTTAAGAACAAACTGGCTACTGTCTCTTAGACTTTTAAAGTTGCAGTGCACAGAAGGCAGATCGGTTTCCAGTGGAATACAACACCTAATATGGAAGTTTTGGATAGCTATGCTTAACAAAACCGAACACTTTTTCAACAAAATCCCTGCCAATCTGATTGTAATCATTAACCTTCAGCTGAGTTTAATATAAGTATTTAACAGCATGGATGGTAATGGCTGCCTGCTTTCTCCAGGAGTATTTTGTGACATGAATTGATTGAGTAGTTCCATATTCTCCAGATACGGTATTGTTATATTATCCATATTCCCACTACAGAATCTTCAGGCAAATCAGCTGATTTCTTCCACCCACAGCCCCATGAAAAATAAGGAAGCTGATAATTAATCAAACTCTAACTGGCTGCAGAAATGTTACTTTCTTAACCTTCCCATGAAATTGCCCATTACTTCCAAAATCTGACAACCAGAGAGTTACTGGTCATTTTTCAGTCACATCACTTGATGTTTAATTTATTTATATAAATAAATTAAGCATGATGTGTGAAAAAGTTTCTGTACAATACATAGGATTGGAGGAATTAGATTTTTACTGGTAAATGTTGATTTCACCATATACACCCTACCCAATGGAAAAACATTTCCATGGATAACAATTAAAATTTACAGATAGGCAAAGTAAGAAAAATGCCTCTTGAGAACTCATTAGCGTTTGATTTATGGATATTTACTTTGTACATTTTGACACTGATGTTGGCAGCTTTTGTTTTAATGGTTGTAAAGTTTTAATTTTTTTAATCTCAACATCTACTGCCATTAAATAATTATTGTCCAACCACCACATAATTTCCTGCAATTGTGACGAAAATTTTTTAAAAATAAAAATCTAAAAAATTTCTTAAATATAAACATTGATATTATCTATCAGCATTATCAAAAATAAAAATGGAATTCTGCCAAGCCTACCAATATCATAATATGGGGAAGGGCAAGGTAGGCACTATCCTCTTAAAAGGAGGATTAAACTCAGGAGGCCAAGTTAATAAGTTCATTATAGTTGGTAAGAGTTTTGGTAAAGAGAAAAGAGTTAATTTTGTACCATTCCAGCTTGTGAGTTTGTCTCAGAATTTAAGAAACCAATAACAAGTCAAATTCATATTTTTTAGCTCTCCTGCGTGTATTTGTTCAAACATATCAGGGGGAACCAAAGAGGTGATGTCTGGATTCAAACTATGTTTGCTCTAAATATTCAGGTTTGAAACTGATTCAGGATTAGTATTTGAATTACACAGTCCTGAAATTTCATGACCTGTTCCCCCAAGATTTTAGCTATGTGCAAGCAATCAATCAATCAATCAATCAATAAATAAATAAAAATAAAAATAAAATAAAATAAAATAAAATAAAATAAAGCCAAGCCTTCTTTAGTGTCTAGTTTACCTAAATCTTTAACAGCTCAAGTCACACACTTGTATTTTCTACAGCTGAAGCTCATATCATCATTGTTTTTCATCCCACTATAATTGAAGATTTCAGTAGTTCCATTATAACACTATCTCCAAGGCGATATGCATGAATAGAACAATTATAACATAATCTGATGCTTGATACTTGAAAAAATTATTAGGATCATGAGCTATTCCCCCCCCCACAAAATAGTGACTACAAGTTAAAAACACATACAGGCAATCATGTTGAGCCATCTTCCTTGCGATGAGACCGTTTTGTTCTGTGGAAGAGCATGAGGCATTACATTCGTCAAACTGAACACTCAAATCCTCGTTCAGGTTACATAAACCAAAAAAGTTGTTATTTTTAGTTAACAAAATACAGAAAGACCCGATTGTTAAATAAAATGCATTCCAGACACTGTGAGAGAACAACTACAGACTAGCCTTAAAATACATCCAGGAACAAGTGGATCGTTCAGAGAAGATTTCTGGCGTTCCAACTGCCAAAGTCAAACCCTGTCATTGTTGCAGTTTCTAGCAAAGATAGTTTAGAAAGTGCATTGCCTAGCCAGTTAACTTATTTTACTAGTTCTCCTCCTGCAAGGCTCTGAAGTACTGTCAGTCACAATATTTGTTTAGGCTACTTCATCTGGAGTTTGGATTATTTCATAGAATATCAGGGTTGAAAGGGACCTCAGGAGGTCATCTAGTCCTACCCCCTGCTCAAAGCAGGACCAATCCCCAACTAAATCATCCCAGACAGGGTTTTGTTAAGCCTGATCTTAAAAATCTCTAAGGAAGGAGATTCTACCACCTCCCTATGTAACCTATTCTAGTGCTTCACCACCCTCCTAGTGAAAAAGTTTTTCCTAATATCCAACCTAAACCTCCCCCTCTTCAACTTGAGACCATTATCCCTTGTTCTGTTATGTGCTATCACTGAGAACAGTCTAGATCCATCCTCTATGGAACCCCTTTCAGGTAGTTGAAAGCAGCTATCAAATCACCCCTCAGTCTTCTATTCTGCAGACTAAACAATCCAAGTTCCCTCAGCCTCTCCGCGCAACTCATGTGCTCCAGGTGCCGAATCATTTTTTTGCCCTCTGCTGGACTCTTTACAAGAAGGATATGGATAAATTGGAGTGTGGGTCCCAAAACTGGACACAGTACTCCAGAAGAGGCCGCACCAATGCCGAATAGAGGGGAATGATCACGTCCCTCGATCTGCTGGAAATGTCCCTACTTATACAACCCAAAATGCCGTTAGCCTTCTTGGCAACAAAGGCACACCGTTGACTCATATCCAGCTTCTCATCCACTGTAACCTCTAGGTCCTTTTCTGCAGAACTGCTGCCTAGCCGTTTGGTCTCTAGTCTGTAGCAGTGCATGGGATTCTTCCATCCTAAGTGCAGGACTCTGCACTTGTCCTTGTTGAACCTCATCAGATTTCTTTTGGCCCAATCCTCCAATTGTCTAGGTCCCTCTATATCCTATCCCTACTCTCCAGCATATCTACCACCCTTCGCAGTTTAGTGTCATCTGCAAACTTGCTGAGGGTGCAGTCCACGCCATCCTCCAGATCATTAATGATGATATTGAACAAAACTGGCCCCAGGACCGACCCTTGGGGCACTCCACTTGATACCAGCTGCCAACTAGATATGGAGCCATTGATCACTACCCACTGAGCTCGACAATCTAGCCAGCTTTCTATCCACCTTATAGTCCATTCATCCAGCCCATACTTCTTAAACTTGCTGGCAAGAATACAGTGAGAGCCCATATCAAAAGCTTTGCTAACGTCAAGGAATAACATGTCTACTGCTTTCCCCTCATCCAAAGAGCCAGTTATCTCGTCATAGAAGGCAATTAGGTTAGTCAGGCATGACTTTCACTTGGTGAATCCATGCTGACTGTTCCTGATCACTTTCCTCTCCTTCATCTGTCTTTAGAATGTCTTCTTTGATCTTAAGGTACTATCATTTTTGGTTTTAAAAGAATGCTTATATTTCTGGTGTCTACTCCAAATACAAATGACATTGACATTTGATCATTATTAATAATCGCTATCTTGGTGGGGTGGCTGGTTTTTTGTTTTTGTTTTTTAAACAGAACACACAAGTGGCATACAATGGCCTTTCACAGAAAGATTAGAAAACTTTGAATTTGCAGAAGACATCAACTTACTATCCCATACCAACAAGGCAAGCAAGCCAAAAGAAATGATCCTTATACCTAAAAACAATTACTGGGTGAAAATCAGTACTGAAAAAACTAAAATCATAACTATGGAACATAAATGGAGATGGTTAGGACATAGAAAAACATATCAAGACAGAATCAGAGAGGTAGCCGTGTTACTCTGGAATTGCAGAAGTGACAAAGAGTCCTGTGGCACCTTAAGTTAGTCTTTAAGGTGCCACAGGACTCTTTGACATATCAAGACAGGTGTTTGACTGGATCTGCCAGGGCATAGGGCAATAAGGTAGACCAAGGATAACGTGGAAATGCAGAGTAGAAGCAGGATTGAAAGCTAAGTCCTGGTCTACACCAGCCGGGGAAGGAAGGGAGTTGACCTAAAATACGCAACTTCAGATACGTGAATAATGTAGCTGAAGTTGGTGCATCTTAGGTCGACTCAGCTGGCGTCCTCATGGTGGCAGCGGGCTCCCCTGTTGACTCCACTTGAGCCTCTTGGCAAGCTGGAGTTCCGGAGTTGACGGGGAGCACCTTTGGGGATCAATTTATTGCGTTTAAACGAGACATGATAAATCAGTTTTTTCTGCTGCAGTACAGTCACTTCATTTGCATTTCTTGAGGGCTATGCAGTATGATTGAATGTTGCGCCTTCCAAACAGAAGTATGAGTTTTACTTTTTGTTGTCTCTACTAGGCCAGGATTAGAGATGTGTTAGCAATATCTGAAAGTCAACTGTTTCTTGCAGTGGAAATGTGACTTTAACTTTGAATGTGCTGTGTTTCTACCACTTTGGATTTTGTTTAATCAACTTCATCCTTCTTGGAAGGTAATTTATATCCAAAATATTGTCTCATACCTGAAACCTTAATTAAGTGTTTGGGTTGGGATTTTTTTTTAAAATGAAGTCCTAAATTATGCTAGGAAAAAAAAAGTCTTGTTGCTGAAAATTTTAAGAAGTGCACGATAGCAGAGGCCCAATCCAGCAGATTCCAGGAGGACTGCTAGGGAGAGGGCAGAGTTTGCCTTCTTGATCAGATGGCCAAAGAGTTTTCTGCAAACTGCAATCTCCACCCAGTACAGAAGAATCACAATGCTGCAGATCTGCTAACATCTGTACATAAAGGGTGTCTCGCTTCCGCACATTTCTACATAAAAGCAGGGTTCCACTTTTGAAGAACCTAGAAGATGCACAGGAATGAAATTCTCTCCTGGAGCTACTGCTGTCCTTTTTCTGCTAATACTAGACAAAAGCCCCTTAAGGTTTCATTTTCAGAGCATTTTAAAAAGATCAGCTAGTCTGATCATGTAAAGCCTCAGATATTAATCCTGCTCCATGTTATTCTTCGTGACTTCAGAAGAATGTCAGAGCTCAATCCGTTATTTTAACAAATTATTTTACCACAAAGAAGCTGAACTTGACTACTGTATGACTCAGAGCTCTTTTGTAGGCCATCAGAGATGAACCATATTATGCTATGAGTGTTCTGCTGGCCAGACACTGATTTATTTTTCTCTCCTTGATCTGACCTATAGGAAATGTTTTCTGATACTTCTACAGCTTTACTGTCTGTTTTATTCCATTCTAGGACTCTGTAATTTAATGATTTCCTCCAAGACAGTTTAATCTGAGAATCTATGCACATCACTGCACAAGAAGAGAAGAACCTTAGTGCAGTCACAGTGAGGGAGTCACTGACATCACTAATGTGTTTTTGTTGTTCAGTTAAATTATAGATTTTTTTAAAAATTTGAAGACAAAGCATTTGCAAGTCTCTCTTACAAAAGGTGTGAAAATACCCATTTGACTCAGACAAGATGCATCCACACAACTGGTACATCACATCAGCTTGGATTTTCCTATTAGGAAGGGAAACAAGTTTTTGTATAGATCTCAGAAATACCAGAAAGCTAACAGAAACATTAATCAGTGTTTCTAGTATCACAATGAATGTTTCTCAAGGACAGAAGAGACGTGAGCCAACTTAATTAGCTTGAAATCCTTCACATGCTTGGTTTAGGATGACCTAATCAGCACAGTGTTTGAAGAGAGACTATACATTTTTGGCCTTTATACATTAGTTTTTAAAAATGAGAATATAATTCTCATGAAAGATATCAGAATAGCAGAACTGGAAATTAAGTCCTGGACCAGGAGGTACCCAGTGGCATTAGGAGTTTCTCCATATTGTTCTAATGCAATGCTTTTAAACCTTTTTTCATTTGTGGCCCCCTAAAAAATTTCAAATGGAGGTGCAGATCCCTTTGAAAATCTTAGACATAATCTGAGGCCCCCGTTAAGG
Source organism: Dermatemys mawii (assembly GCA_007922305.1). Lineage (NCBI taxonomy): Eukaryota > Metazoa > Chordata > Testudines > Dermatemydidae > Dermatemys > Dermatemys mawii. The sequence continues at coordinate 5,317,644 of ML677379.1, forward strand.
GTCCATGGACAACAGGTTGAAAACCATTGCTCTAACTCTACCAATATATTGCAGTGTTGACCTGGAGGGACCGCCTATAAGTAGGTTATATCTGTTCTTAGTCAGTCGTTAACCACTCAGACTGTCAGCAATGGTGCTGATTAGTATTTTGGGGAAGGGGCTTTAGAGAGACAACTATCCACCAGAAACGACATGAGACATCAAACAGCTGTCACATGGCAGTATTTGGTCACTACTGAATTGGGTTATATTCAAACTAGTGATGATGCAATGAAAAGCTCCTAATACCATTACTAGTTCCCTTGAATCATCCAGCCCTCAAATTACCAACCACATGATGCAGGAATTTCTATTTTTCTGGGTCCTTCTATTTCTTGAACCCAGGTTTGCAGTGAAGGAAGTCATACTGTATCTTAATTATATCTGCTTTACTTAATAAACAGTCTTCCTTTTCTCGTCCTTTATACATAATACAATACATCTGATGGTAATGCATAACACAACAGACCAGTCAGCAATGTGTTAAGTACCACACTCCAGCCAGGGACTGCAGCACTAGTTTAGTGTATTCCATTCTACCTTCCTCTCACAGCCTGGGTCCTACGTACCATCAATTTTAGCAGGAAATTATAACTGAAGTAAATGTCCACATTTCCAAGAATCTGATCAGAAAAGCATATGTCCTTAGCTCCACATGATGGAATTTTATTGTTAGATGTTATACTCTATTTGAAATGATTACAATATAAACCTTGTGCTGTCATTAACTTAAATTGTTACTGCTTATTAGTAAAGCTATCAAGTGCATTTGAGAATTTGCCTTAGTCACTTTGGCAGAAAAATAACTTTTGAGCTGTTCCGAGACCCTAGAATCAGAGACACTTGACAAGCAATAGTGTTACAATAGCATTGTTTGATCTTTGTCTCAAGAGCAGATTCGGTGCCATGCTTAAGAAAAGGATATAAAAAATCTGTGATGCTCCAATGAGTCATTTAAAAAGAACATTAATGGAAGTCAGAAAAAAGGCACTGAATGATGGTTGGAAAAAGGAGAGTGAGAAAGTAAGGTCTTAGGTTTAAGCTTTATTGGGGGAATGAGTTAACAAATCTAGTTGTGATGAATGCTGTGTTTGAAGCAATCATTGTTAACTATCTGGTGGGAGAGCTAGAAAACACTTGACTTTGTTAAAAGAAGACTTAAAGCTCAGTTTATTTAAAATTATACATGTAGTCCTGACAGGAGCCATATAATAAATGCAGAAAGTAAATAAAACTGGAAAGAGAAATCTAGTTCTTTCTGGTTCTTCAGAACTACCCATGCACCACAATTCTGGTTATGTCTATACTACCTGCCGGTTCAGCGGGTAGCGATTGATCCAGCGGGGACTGATTTATCAGATCTAATCTAGACGCGATAAATCGACCCCCAAGCTCTCTCCCATTGACTCCTGTACTCCACTGTCGTGAGAGGCGCAGGTGGAGTCGACAGAGGAACAGCAGCAGTCAACCCACCGCAGTGAAGATGCCGCAGTGAGTAGATGTAAGTATGTTGACTTCAGCTACGTTAGTCATGTAGATGAAGTTGCATAACTTAGATCGACCCCTTCTCCCTGCAGTGTAGACCAAGGCTCTGAAAGAGAATTGTTTGGCTAACCTTATCCTAATGCATGACATAGTTAACTGATTATGGAAGAAATAGAGTTACAGTAACTTCCTGGATATCATCCACAAATAAACTGCCAAGGTTCATGCATAGTACATATGCACAGGATAACTAGGTTGTGATGCTGGCAGACTAGACCTCACTGAACACTGACAGATGCAGAGCTGGAAACCAGTCTGACTTACCTGTGTATTATCACTGTTAAAATAGATGTTTATAAGAATGTGTTTAGACTTAATGAAATTATTTTAAGTTGCTGCATGTATTGACCTCACTTATATCTGTATCTTATGTTATAAGTGTTTGTGCTAAAACTGTAGACCCCCACTGTAAGGAGAGAAGCATTACAAAGCATGAAATACGAGTTTGCCACAAGAGGTGTCACCTCCTGATCAAATAAAGAAGGCCTATAGACATCAGACAAGCCAGACAAGATAAGAGTGGTTCCAGAGAAGGTGACATGTCCTTGTAATGGTATTGGCACCTGTCTCTTGTGCCCACCCTTCTCTGGCTGATGTGCACGTGCAATTGCTCAGTTTTGAATGGGGTGGCACCTACCTCTCGCGAGAACCCCCTTTCTGGTTGTGTGTAAACCTGTTCTTTCAGTTCTTACAACTGTGTGGCACCTGCCTCTCGCAAGGCTCTTCTTCCCACTCCTCAACTAAACCGCTGATGGCTCTTTTGTCAGGTTTTCAGCAACTCAGCCCTCTGGCACAGTCTCACATACTGTCCCCCACTTCCAGGGCATACAGTCTCTAGCTTCTGCTCACAGTCCTGGTATGGACCCATAGCACCAAGACTTCTTCCCTGGAGGCACTGCCTTCTTTAACAGTCCAACAGGGGCCCATTTCATTACTCTTGATTGGTGTCCTTTCAGCAGCCCTTGCCTCGGCTCAGTCTTCAACCAGACCTCTCTCACTCTCAGACAGCAGCTTCTGGTTTGTGGCTTAGCCGTCCAGTCAGGTCATTAAGTTCCTCTCCTTATGGGTAAATTGCAGTCATTCTGAACCTGCTGTCCAACAGACAACTCCAGTAACCTGTGCCTCTATCCAGTGGCTGGTAAGGAAACCCAGGTCTTCCCTCTACACTGGTTTCAACCCAGTGACCCTAAAACATGTAGCCAAGGCCCATACTGTCTAGCCCTTGCTCCTTTTTCCGTGACCTTCTTCCTACATAACTGGCTTCCTCTCTTTAGGTTTTCCAGCACCACTCACCTTCCTCTTGGGGAATGAGAGTGATATCCCTGTAGTCCTCCACTCTGAATCCAGCTACCTATCTTTATGCAGGCCCTGCCTGTTCCTATGCAGGTGAGCCTGTCCTTAACTAGCTTCCTCCAGCCTAAATCTCCCATGCTTAAGGCCTAACTAGCTGATTTGGCCTACCTGGCCTAATTCAGCTCTTGCTAGGCTAGTGTGGGGAGTCCACCCATCACAAATGGGTACAGTAGAATCAAAGATGAGCACCAAAAAGATCAAAGTGTGCAGCTGAAACATGCTGTTATGGACTATCAACATCCACCTCACTTATGTCACCTAACAGGCCTTTGTCTTAACTCACACGTCATTATAGTTCTAATAAACTCAGAGTTTATCTGTTAATTCTATCTGTGTCTAGGTACTTGGCCTCCCATCAGTATAATGTCTAAGTCTTCTGGCAAAGCCTTTTTTGCACAGAAGATTAAGAAATGTGAAAAATTCCTTTAAAAATACTTAATAATTAAGGTCATCCTAGCAATTCATCAAGTGGAGCAAAGAATATCGCATCTAAAGAGAGATCATATATAAGACTATAAGAACAGCCATACTGGGTCAGACCAAAGATTCATCTAGCCCAGTATCTTGTCTTACGACAGTGGCCAATGCCAGATGCCCCAGAGAGAATGAACAGAACAGGTAATCACCAAGTGATCCATCCCCTGTCACTCATTCCTAGCTTATGGCAAACAGTGGCTAGGGACACTAGTGCAGGGGTGGGCAAACTTTTTGGCCCGAGGGCCACATCGGGGTTGCAAAATTGTGTGGAGGGCTGGGTAGGGAAGGCTGTGCCTCCCCAAACAGCCTGGCCCCACCTCCTATCCGACCCCGTCCCACTTCCCACCCCCCTCAGGATCCTCGACCCATCCAACCCCACCCCGCTCCTTGTCCCCTGACCGTCCCCTCCAGAGACCCCCTTTCCCTAACCAGCCTCCCCCAGACCTCTCCCAGATCCAACCCCCTTGCTCCTTGTCCCCGATCATCCCCTCCCAAGACTCCCCTACCCAACCCACCCGTGCCCTGACCCCTATCCACCACTCCGCTCCTGACAGACCCCTGGGACTCCCACGCCCCATCCAACCCCGCCTGCTCGCAAACAGCCCCCCCGGGACTCCCTGCCCTTATGCAACCCCCCGTCTCCGGCCCCCTTACCACGCCACTCAGCAGTGTGTCAGACAGCCACGTGGAGCCAGACACGCTGCCTCCCACTCCCGTGCTGCCCATGCGGTGCGCTGAGGCTCCAGGGGAGGAGAGAAGATGGGCGTTTTAAACAAACAATTTAATACTGAACACAGCAATGATGATTGTGAAGCCTGGTTGAGATGGTGAAGTCAGAGGATGGAAGAGGATGGGATATTTCCCAGGGAATGCCTTACAGCTAAATGATGAACTAGAACAGCTGAGCCCTCAAGGGTTAACACACTGTTGTTAATGTAGCATCACACTCTACAAGGCAGCACAAATGGAGGGAAGGGAGACAGCATGGCAGGCAAAGACAGAGACACACCATGTGTGTGTGAGAGAGAGATGTGCATTGCCCTTTAGGTATGCTGACTCAACTCTAAGTACATTGCCTTTTTAAGTAGATCAGCAAGTTGAGACAGCAGTTTCTGCAGGCAAGCTCACTCCATCCTGAGCCCTGTCGTGTTTCCTCCCACTCCATGGACATTGGGTAAGTGGAGGGCAGGAGTAGAGGAGAGGGGACACTCTGACATTAGCCCTCCTCTTCCCGCCCCCTGCACAGCAAGCAGGAGGCTCCCAGGAGCAGCTCCAAGGCAGAGGGCAGGAGCAGCACATAGGAGTGGGGGAGGGACATCTGAACTGCCAGCAATTGATAGCCTGCTGGGCAGCTGCCACACAGGGAACTTACAAGAGCGGGGAGTTGATAGGAGGCTGCTGGTCCACCTTGGTTCCAAGCCCCCACCAGCTAGCTCCAATGGGCTGCTCTTTCTGCAAGCAGTGGACAAAGCAGGCAGCTGCCAAACAACACTATAAGGGAGCATTGTGCAACTTTAAATGAGCATGTTCCCTAATTGATCAGCAATATAACAACGAAACAATGTTAACTGGGATGACTTTAAGTGAGGAGTTACTGTATCTATTCTACCATACAACACCAAGTTATTGCCTGACTCATGCTTAAGCAATTCTGGTAAACTAAAAACATACAATCTCTCCTACTAACAGAAAATTAGGCCCTCTTTAATAGCCACAAAATGCCAGTCACAAACACTGTACAAGCTGCTAGAAGTCAGGTCAAATTCCTATGTGGTTTTACTAAAAGCTGAACTATCAAAATGCAGATTAGGAATAAAAAAGGAAGTGGAAAAGAAAAAGACAACAAAACTTAGTTGTACCTCTCTCTTCATGTAAAAAATACTTCATACAATAGTTATCTGATGACTAAAAACTATTTCCTATATTATCTCAGATACATCCTCTTCTCACCTATCACCCTCCTCCTTAAACAGGTTCATTTTACTTAGGGCATGTCTACACTTGCAAGTAGAAGCACATTAAAGCAGCCTCCAACGCCCTATCCCCTGATGTGTCCACACTGGCAAGGCACATAGAGCAACCGGACTCTGCAGCTAGAGCACTCCTGGTAATCCATCCCCACAAGAAGCATAACGCTTGCTGCACAAGAAATTGGAGAGCCATGGCAACAGTGTGGATGCCCTGGTCTATTAATGCACTCTGACTGGCTTCCAGAAGTGTCCCACAGTACCTGTTCTAGCCATTCTGGTCATCACTTTGAACTCTACTGCCCTGCACTCAGGTGACCAAACATCAGACCCGCCCTTTAAATTCTCTGGGAATTTTGAAAATCCCCTTCCAGTTTGCTTAGGAAGACGTGGAGTGCACTCAATGAATCTTTCCACGTTACCATGCCTCCACGCACCAGGCAATCCCCAGTATGGAGCAATGGCAAGATGCTGGACCTCATCAGTGTTTGGGGAAGGAAGCTATCCAGTACCAGCTGTGCTCCAGCCATAGGAATTACAATACCTTTGGGCAGATATCAAGGGACATGATGAGAGAGCACATCAACACCCTATTTGCATCTAGGCATGCATGTAGCCCTAGCCCTCCTCGCCCCAAGAGCCCACACTAAACAACTTCCTTCTCAAAATAAAAGCCACTTACCAGGCACCTCCTCTGTTCTTTATTCTTCTCCAAGCACCGTCTGCTGCAGCTGACTAGTTTCCTCACACTTACACTGCATATACACTTCCTTACACTTCCTTACACTGCATATAAATTCCCATGTAGGGATATGAAAATTTGTATGTATAAATCCTATTAACAGTAGACAGAGTAGCACATGACCTACATCCACACACATCACGGTGAGAAGGCGCTCTATTCCCCTCTATTCCTTGACATCACTTTGATGGAGACATGCACATGCTACTTTCCTGAAGACAAGAGGGACACTGTGGGATCTCAGCACTTCTAGCAATCGGGCAACATATTAAGATGCCTAACTCCATACATCCAGGTTCAAAAATTTTGACTTTAGATCTCAGATAAATGTAAGAGGTAATATCAGACCCATATTAACTGTATGTGGGATAGTTTTTGAAGAGCTTTGAAATGAGTCATTTGACCACATATAGTGTCCTTCAAATCTGTCTAACTGCTGAGTTTCCAGCCTTTGAGATACCAAGCTTATTTCAGTGTAGAAAAGAGGAAAGCTTTAAAGTTAAAAGAAGCCAAATTTCCTTAATAAGAGACTCTATGACGTTGAATGTGTCTTCATTCCTAATATTAATCATGGTATTTGCACGCTGAATCTTGGCCACATTTTGATAAAAGTGGAAAAATGTCCCTTCATTGCAAGGACACTTTTGACAGTATATTAAGGAATGCTTTTCCAAATTTCAGCATCTTCTTACATGGATTCTCCTGTTTAAGTTGCCCTCTCCAAAGTTAGCCACATAGCAACCAAAAGAAAATCACTATTGCTGAAGAGGATGGCTGTGAAGATTTTTTGGACCCAAACTTGTTCTAGCACAAATGCCAATTTTTTTCAAGACAAATTACAGATCTGATTACAGAAGACAATTTCATAGATGCTAAATTGAAAAAAGCTTCACAGCTTCTAACCTATTTCCCCACCGAGTGCTTTCCTATTGTACATCTTCTAGTGTTTTGTCCAATAGATCTCTAAAGCTTGCTAAGCTACAGTGCTTCTACCATTTCCCTTGGGAAACTATTCCACAACCTGCAATGAAGTTTTTCCCCTGATAATCAGCTTAAATTCTCCATTTTTAATTTCAGTCCTTCACTCCTAGACCAGTGGTTCTCAGCCATGGGTATGTGCACCCCTTTGGGTATTCTGAGGTCTTCCAGTGGGTATCAACTCATCTAGACACTTCTCTAGTTTTACAACAGGCTACATAAAAAGCACTAGCGATGTCAGTACAAACTAAAAATCTCATATAGACAATGCCTTATGTATACTACTCTATACACTATACACTGAAATGTAAGTACAATATTTATATTCCAATTGAAATATGGTAAAAATGGGAAAGTAAGCAATTTTTCAGTAATAGTGTGTGTAGTGGGGTGGTTGCCCCACTCCAAGAAAAGGAGGCTTAAAACAGCCCAGGAAAGGGTTGTGGCTGGGGGAAAGCTGCTCCCAGGCTGAGTAGAGTGGAGCTGGGCTGATTGGGAGGCAGGCTCAGCTGGGGGCTATGCCCCAAACAAACCCAGCTGGCTATATAAAGGCAGAGAAGCCAGGAATAGAGACAGTCTCTTCTGGCTGCAGACGTAGACAGACCTGGTGGCTGGGAGCTTGAGTAGGTACCTAGAGTGGTGCAGGGCTGGGGCGAGGCGAGGTGAAGCGAGGCGAGGGAAGCTCTGGCCTGAAAACCTCCAGGCTGCAGGGCCTAGGAGATGGCCCAACAAAGGGGTACTGGGGTTGCAGGGTGCAGCCCATGGCTCTAGAGGTAGAGGCAGCAGGCCAAACCCTTCTTGCCAGGGATGAATGGCAATGATACTGCAGTCTGCCCCAGAGAATGGGGGCCAGTGGTGACTGGCAGTTGCCTAGACTGAAGCAAGGTGGGCCCCAGAGGGTTGGGGGTTCCCCAGGGAGGGAAGACCCAGAGTTAGACTGTGGGGTTACTGCAAGTGTGTAGCACCCTGGGGAAGAGAGCACCAGGATCCGGGAGGGACACAGGGCCAGAGCAAGCAGAACTACGGACTGCAGAGGGTGCTCCAGATGCTGGAGTGAGCTAATTCCCTGGATGACCAGCGCGAGGTGCTGCGGGGTGAGTTGCCATTCTGCTACAGTGTGGTATGACACTTTTGTATTTGTATGTCTGATTTTGTCAGCATGTAGTTTGCAAATGAGGTGAAACATGAGGATATGCAAGACAAAATCAGACTCCTGAAAGGGATATAGTAGTCTGGAAAGGTTGAGTACCACTGTCCTAGACAAACCATCTCCTATTCTAATTAATTCCTATCCATCCTTACTATTGTCATACAATGAAATGCCATTATGCTTCATAAAACATTGATTTTTTTTTAGAATGTTTGTTTTTATTTTAAAAGGTAGCACCAGCTAATTGAAGTCTAGAACATCTCAAAGCTGAGGCTTGCATTTATAAAATTAAATTTCCTTTGTACATTACTGGGAGGTTCCAAAGTCCAGACATGGTTCTATGTCGTATTAGGTGACAATTAACTTGGCTAACAGTGATAAACAGCATACTATAGAAAAATGGTCCTGATAGCAATACTAAACCAACACAAGATCAAATAAAAGCAGTTTTTATCCTTAAACTAAGAAAAATTGATCCAGTGTTCTCACTCATCTAACAGAGTCCCCAGCCATCTCTTACATTAGCTGAAAAAGTTTGCTCCTTACATATGATCAAGCTTTCAAAAAAACCAACACCCCAATTAAGTCATCTCTGCTGCATAGATGACTGCAGCTGTTTGTATGATCTATATGAAGCAGAGAACCATTAGCCAATTGCAGTGGACTGAGCAACCCAAGGATAAATCTACAGCGAAGTGAACACAATTTTCTATGAGTATTTTGGTGATGCTATGGTCTCAGATGCTGAGGCAATTATAGCTGACTGCAAGAGATCAGAATAGCTTTTTTTTAGTTTAAGGTAACACTTTTCATTCATGACATTCACAAAATGTATTGAGTATTCAAAGCTGGCTAGGTCATCAAGTATATTCCAGTTTAAAGTGCCAATAAATCTATTTATTTGTTTCACACCAGTCAATAACAGCAAATCTGAAATGTGTAGTTTTTCTAATATTTGTATCAAGCAATTTCCCCAACACATGCTGAAGTCTCAGATATTGTTTTCTTACTGACCCATGGTGGTGCATGGATCAGTGTTCCTGTTGTGCTCCCCACCAGGATCTGACCTGGGCTGGGGAAGCTAATGATCCAACCAGCGGACCAAATTCAGTGATGAATTCTGATCACATATATGCTAAGAAGAAGACTGACCCATGTTAAGTATATACCATTTAGGATGAATTTTCAAAAAAATCAACAAGACTGGTTGCTGGCAGTAATTTTGAGCTCTTGTCCTTTGTAGTATAACGGACACCAGCTCAATTGTCTGAGGTATTTTCCATTCACCTGATTAAATAACTGAGATATAGACCAAAAGAAGGGGTCCACTGCAAAAATTCTACACTGCTCTACAGCCAAAATGCTTCTGAAATAAATGTAGTCAACCTTTACTAATTCTGGGTCACTGAGAACGAAAATGATGCTTAAAATTGTTGATTGGCTCTAGTTTTCAAGATATGCTATTGGGTCAGTATATACGACCCTTGACATGGGAATGGCGGAGGATAAGTCAGTTATAAAGGGAAGGGATCTCAATTTAAACCAGAAATGACTAAAATACATCTTTGACTGGATCTATGAATCAATCTATGACTGGGTTTGGACAGTACTTGCTTTTTAGGCAAAACAATGAATGATGCAATCTGAAGCTGGTATTGCGTCATACATGATATGAATTGCATCATGTTATTCCTAGAAGTCATGGATGATGCAATCATAACGAAGCTTACATCACTGTGCTGAACAAATTGCCCTATATCAACTCTAGAAATCATACAGTGTCGTGCTCTCTTATTTGTCAGTGTTTGATTTTGCAAAGGGACACATTTCTGTTTAGCCAAAGTGAGCAGAGATGCCTCGTACTTGTGTGAACAGTGCAGATAACTTCTGCTATGTTTGTGGTGAAGTGACTTTTGCATCACAAAAGCGCAGTATAACCACTATGGTTAAGAAAGCCTATCACCTTTATTTTGGCTGCAAAATTGGAGATCAGGACAAGAGGTGGGCCCCACATATATGTTGCAACACTTGTGCAACAAATCTTCGCCAGTGGTTGAACTGGAAAAGGAAATCTATGCTTTTTGCAGTGCCAATGGTTTGGAGAGAGCCAACAGATCATACTGGCAATTGTTACTTCTGCACGGTGCCTCCAGTTGGGAAAGGTGTGTCAAAGAAGAAAAAGTGGACTGTGCATTATCCAAACATTCCATCAGCTATACGCCCAATATCCCACGGAGAAGGACTGCCGGTTCCTGATGCACCAGAATCATTCTCACTTGAGTCAGACGAGGAAGAGGAAGAGGATGAAACTTCTGGTCTTGAACCATCAATGTCACAGGACCCACATTTTCTCCCATCCTCCTCCTCTGAACCACACCTCATAACACAAGCTGAACTGAATGACCTTGTCAGGGATTTGGAACTACCCAAGAGTAAGGCACAGCTGTTGGGCTCCAGACTACAGCAGTGGAATCTCCTGGCAGGTGATGTTAGGGTTTCCATGTTCCGTGACCGTCAAAAGGATCTTGTCCCATTCTTCTTCATGGAAGGTGATCTTGTAGCCTGCAACAACATCGATGGTGTGATGGCAGCCCTCAACATCCTTCACGATCCAGATGAGTGGAGACTCTTCATTGATTCATCGAAGACGAGTCTTAAAGCTGTTTTGCTGCATAATGGCAATGTTTTGCCATCAATTCCAGTTGGTCATGCAGTCCATATGAAGGAAACCTATGAGAACATGAAACAACTTTTGAGGTGCATAAACTATGAGCAACATCAGTGGCAGCTTTGTGGCGATTTGAAGGTTGTTGCTCTCTTGCTTGGCCTGCAGACTGGATACACAAAGTACTGCTGTTTTCTCTGCGAATGGGATAGTCGTGCAAGAGATTCCCACTACATCAAGAAAGATTGGCCCCTCCAACAGTCATTGGAGCCTGGGAGGAAAAGTGTTCAGCATCTACCACTTGTTGAATCAAGGAAGATTTTGTTACCACCCTTACACATCAAGCTGGATCTGATGAAGAACTTTGTCAAGGCCATTGACAAAACACAAGCAGCTTTCAAGTACCTCCGTGGAAAATTTCCAAGGTTAAGTGAAGCTAAGATAAAGGAAGGTGTCTTTGTTGGTCCTCAGATTTGTGAACTTCTTCGAGATGATGCATTTGACCATGCACTGCGTGGCAAGGAAAAGATGGCATGGAAAGCCTTCCAGTCAGTGGCAATACATTTTCTCAGAAACAACAAGGCAGACAACTACAGGTTGTTGGTGGAAAACCTCCTCAAGGCATACAAAAGCCTTGGTTGCAACATGTCACTAAAGATACATTTTTTGCACTCTCATCTAGATTTTTTTCCACCAAACTGCGGAGCAGTGAGCGACAAGCACGGCTAGCGATTTCACCAGGACATTGCAACAATGGAGAAATGCTATCAGGGCAAATGGAGCCCATCAATGCTTGCAGACTATTGCTGGACAGTGACAAGAGATGCTCCATTTAATGAATACAAGAGACAAGCCAAGAAGCGCCGAGTAGACGCTGAATAGGACTAAACTATGTACATAATAGTTTGTTGCTTTTTGTTTCACAATACATTTTATTTATATAACCCTTTTGCTGATTTTTAAAGTGTTACATAAACAGGACAGGTGAAATATTATCACGTAAAGCAACCATAAACACATGAAAAGACCTAGTTTTACAGTTTATGATTAAAACTCTACTATCTACACAATACACAGAGACATAAAATGTAAAATCTTAAATATCTTAGAAACAGTAGCCAATCAGTTGTTTTAATTGTCATATTTGAATTCAGCACATCAAAATACATAATAAATATCACATTTTATCTCTGAAGCAGACGACTTCTAAAAAATTGTAGACCAGTGTAATTTGCTGCTGTGCAAAGAATTTAAACACTTTGAGGAATCAAATTTTGAATTAGAGAAAATTTATACATTGATCAGATGAGAAGCAAATAGGAGTTGTAGGCATTAAAGTGTATAGACTTGGTCAAGTTAATGCAACTTAAAGCATTTGCAGTCAAGGTAAGAAATAGAACATCACCCCTATACAATATTCACCTGATCCAGATGCAATAGGTCTAATGTATGAATGAAACATGTCACGCTACATACTCTAAATATCCTCTGAAAACATCCAAAGTCACGTGAAGCATTAAAGACAGACATATTCATTTATAAAATATTTTGGACACTTAAATGACTTTTCAAAGGTTGTCATTTGACATGTATTTTGGGGATTTACGACATCATGGCTGTAGATGCTATGGAGCAGAAGCACATGATGTAAATTTACTTCAGTTGCAGAGGTTCTGCTCTTGACAAAGAGAGAATTCCATCAACTACCCCTCATTTTATAAGATCAGGATTTTTTTAATTTACATTTTACTAATAAGATCAGAAAATTAACTAGCTGGTGTTTTATCTAAGTCAGTAGAAGCTGTCAGTCCCACTGACACCAGTCATATGACACACATCCATTTTTCCCAAAGAGAGAGCCTCATTCGCTACAGCTGGTTATCTTAGATATTTGTAGGATCTTTGTCTCATTTGCTCTAGAAGTTGGAAAGTGCAGTGAACAAAGTATGGGACTGCAGGAAAAGAAAGAACATTAACATGGTTAAGAGAGGTGAGTGCCACAAGAGATTTAATATCTCTCTACAAGTCTTCCTTTGTGAAGCTAAACAAGTCCCTTACACCAAAATTTTAGCAGATGGTCACTACTGCGTGTTCCTTATTTTCTGAGTGTCCTGCTTGAGACACCTACATCCTGATTTGCCAGATTGCTGAGTATTACAACTGCAATTGAAGTCAACAGGGGCTGTGGACGCTCAGCACTTCTGACAGTAAGGTAGTGTGATCTGGGGCTGCAAGCGTAAAGCTGGGAGTCAGGAGGTCCTGCACTCCAATCCTAGCACTCATATTGACTCACTGTGTGGTTACTCCCTGCCCCCATATCTGTCAAGTGGGGATAAGCTCATTAGAGGGGAAATATGGAGACAAATTCATTATTATTTTGAGGAACTCAGATACTATGGTGATGAGCCTTCTAGAAAAGGCCATGAGGAGATGAATAATTCACTACAGCACAGGACTTGGATCGTGTGCAGCAAGTAAGGTTGGGCCACTAATTGGATGATAAGAACAAAAAATGAAAAGCTGCCTCAAGCACCATCCATCCTGGGCCCTGATGGAGGCAGCACTCCTGCAGAAAAAAGACAAAGGCTGTATCATAATTTGTATGCACAAAGGGGGTTGCATTAAGGTTGCACAGGTAACCATAATCTGGGATTTCTTAACTTCAAGTTCTTGATTTTGCAACCTAAATAATGTTCTTTTTAACATGGATTTTAAATATAAAGAACCCTTTAGAATTTACATGTTATTACCATCGATTACAGTGGTCAACATTAAAAACTGATTTGCTATGAGTCCTCCAATTCCAGGCCACAAATTCACTGATACACATCAGGAAACATCCATTTAAGCACACAGTTTCTAACAAAATTCCCGTGCTGAGAACACATGGTATATGAGACTACCTTACAGCATCCCCTTATACGTAAAGTAGGAAATGTCTTTGATAGCAGCTGGCCACTGTTTGTAGTGGCTTTTACTGGGCATGGGAATGACAGTGTGGTTTAGAATAGTGAATATTTTAAATATTCCGTCTGCATTAGGATGTGTGAAGGTTCCCCAAAGTCTGTAGTTGTCATAGTTCCATTATTGTTCAGTGGTACCATTCATTGCAATGGGATTGTAACAACTAAACTCTTGGATGCGCTCTTATGCATCCAATGAAGGGAACTTAGTTTGAAATGTCAAATTGCAATGGATGTTTCAAACTGTCACCTGGTATTTATTCTGCATAGTGATCCTTTTCATTCTCATTTATTTTTCTGTGTAGTGAATTTCAATCCTGGTTTAGATATACACAAAGATTCAGCTTGAAGGAGTTAAGGTAAGTTCCAAGGACAACTGGAAAAAGGCAAAGTGCTCATATTTTAAAAAGCAGGAAAAAGAGAATCAAGGGAACTACAGACTGGTCAACCTCACTTCAGTCCCTGGCAAAATCATGGAGCAGGTCCTCAAGGAATCCATTCTGAAGCACTTGGAGGAGAGGAAGGTGATCAGGAACAGTCAACATGGATTTGGAAGGGCAAGTCATGGCTGACCAACCTGACTGCCTTCCATGATGAGATAAATTGACTCTGTGGATATGAGGAAAGCAGTGATGTGATATATCTTGACTTTAGCAAAGCTTTTGATACGAGCTTCCACAGTATTGTTGCCAGCAAGTTAAAAAAGTATGGATTGAATGAATGGATTAGAACATGGATAGAAAGCTGGCTGGATTGTCGGGCTCAATGGGTACTGATCAATGGCTCGATGTCTAGTTGGCAGACAGTGTCAAGCGGAGTGCCTCAGGTCCTGGGAGCCGGTTTTGTTCAACATCTTTTTTAATGATCTGGATGATAGGATGGATCAGCAAATTCGCAGATTACACTAAACTGCGGGGAGAGGTAGATAAGCTGGAGGGTAGGGATAAGGTCCAGTGTGACCTAGACACATTGGAGGATTGGGCCAAAAGAAATCTGATGAGGTTCAACAAGGACCAGTGCAGAGTTTTACACTTTGGAAGGAAGAATCCCATGCATCATTATAGGCTGAGGACCGACTGGCTAAGCAGCAGTTCTGCAGAAAAGAACCTGGGGATTACAATGGATGAGAAGCTGGATATGAGCCAGCAGGGTGCTCTTGTTGCCAAAAAGACCAATGGCATATTGTGCTGTATTAGTAGGTGCCTTGCCAGAAGATGGAGGGAAGTGATTATTCCCCTCTATTCGGCACTCGTAAGGCCACACCTGAAATATTGAATTCAGTTTTGGTTTCCCCCCTCCCTCTACAAAATGATGTGGACAAATTGGAGAGAGTCCAGCGGAGGGCAACAAAAATGATTAGGAGGCTTGAGCACATGATTTAAGAGAAGAGTGAGGAGGGATTTGATACCAGCCTTTAACTACCTAAAGGAGGATTCCAAAGAGGATGGAGCTAGGCTGTTTTCAGTGGTGGCAGATGACAGAACAAGAAACAATTGTCTCAAGTTGCAGTGGGGGAGGTCTAGGTTTGATATTAGGAAACACTATTTCACTAGGAGGGTGGTGAAGCACTGGAATGGGTTACCTAGGGAGGTGGTGGAATCTTTATCCTTAGAGGTTTTTAAGGCCCAGCTTGACAAAGCTTTGGCTGGGATGATTTAGTTGGTGTTGGTCTTGCTTTGAGCAGGGGGTTAGACTAGATGACCTCTTGAAGTCTCTTCCAACCCTAATATTCTATTATTCTAAATGGGGTCATAAAAATTAATGTGAGGTACTAGAGTTGCCTTGTTTATGAATAGATCTAAAAATCTGTTCAATAAGTGGCTAAAAGGCACCACACATCAGATTGGCTTCTAAGTGTTCTGTGTCTGAGTGAGCTTTCCTAATTGGTCCAAATAAGCGCCACAAGACAGTCACTGATGCAGAGTGATCCAGCTCACTGATTGCTTGTGTTCAGCTTACAAAATGTGTGTTTCAGTATGTCCAAATGTAAAGTCGTGCATCTAGGAACAAAGAATGCAGGCCATACTTATGGAATGAGGGACTCTGTCCTGGGAAGCAGTGACTCTAAAAAGACTGAGGGTCATAGTGGTTAATCAGCTGAACATGAGCTTCCAGTGCAATGCTGTGACCAAAGGGCTAATGCAATCCTTGGATGTATTAACAAAAGAATATCTGGTAAAGTAGAGAAGTTCATTTCCACAATACTGTATCCAGAACTGGTGTCAACCTTTCAAGAAGGATGTTGAAAAATTGTAGAGGGTTCAAAGAATGATTAAAAGATTGGAAAACATGCCTTACAGTGACAGACTCAAGAGGCTCAATCTATTTAGCTTAAGAGAAGTTTAAGGGGTGATTTGATCCGTCTCTAAGTACTGATATGGGAAACTGAAATTTTATTAAAGGGTTCTTCAGTCTAGCAGACAAAGGTCCAACAAGATCCAGTGGCTGGAAGTTGAAGTGAGACAAATTCAGACTGGAAATAAGGTGCACATTTTTAAACAGTGAGTGTAATTAACCATTAGAACAATTTTTATCTAGGGTTGTGGAAGACTCTCCATCACTGGTAATTTTTAAAGCAAGATCGAATGTTTTTCTAAAATATATGCTCCAGTTTAAACTAATTCAGGGAAGTTCTTTGGCTTGTATTATGCAGGAGGTTTCACTAGAATGATCAGAGTGGTCCCTCCTGACCTTGTAATCTATGAATGTATAAAAAAAGACTATCCTATTCATGAAGCACTGTGGAGCTGTAAAGCTAGTGAAATCAAAGCAGTGGGAATCGCTAGATTGAATTTCTGTAATAAACTCTGAATTTGAAACTAAACTACATTCAACATTTAACCACTTAAAAATGTATTCAAACATAGCAATAAACCCTGCCAGGGTGTGCATTAGTTGGTTACTGACGTGCATCTTATACTTTGTGAGGCAAAGGGATTAAAGGATGAATGTCATTAGCCACCCATAGAATGCACTCTAAGGGTATGTCTATACTACCTGCTGAAGCGGCAGCTAGCGTTCGATGTATCAGGGATCGATGTATTGCATCTTATCTAGATGTGATAAATTGATCCCCGAATCAACACCTGTACTCCACCTTGTCAGGAGGAGTAAGTGGAGTCGATGGGGGAGCCGCTGCAGTCAACTCCGCGCTGTGAGGATGGCCAGCTAAGCTGAACTAAGATACTTGAGCTACGCAAATAGCGTAGCTGAAGTTGTGTATCCTACTTCGACCTGCCCCGCCCCCTGCAGTGTAGCCCAGGCCTTCATCTAACAACTTGACATCACTTATTGCCATTAAATTAAGGCTCTTTTTACCTCTAATTTTTCATAAGCCTTTTATTAAGAAGTATGCAGCATTTTCTTATAGTAATCACTAAATGGATCAAAAATGTAAGGGAAGCCAATAAACACACTTATAAGTAATGTCTCTGAAAGCTTTATTCTTTTTGCAATTCCTTGTTGTTTCCAAAATCTTCTCTAGGAGATTTTTCTCCATTCATTCTCTGAGATAGCTACATGGAGTATGAACCTTGGTACTAACCAGTCATTCAAAGTACAGTATCATTCAGAGCTGGGGTAATTATAAATTCAGCCAGTACCCAATAGTTCTGTTATCTTCTCACATTTACAAGCAACGAGGGGCCACATACCAAGCTTATACTTCAATTCCTTCCTTCCTATTTTGTTGGCAGGAGATATTTTAGATGACCAGTTATGACATGTAATAACATAGGAGGGGATACCATGATTTGCTGTTTAAAATTTCCATGTGGGGGAGGGGAATGGTGGCATGCAGATTAAAAAAAGAAGATATTTTGGCCTCTTCTATCACACTTCAGCATATGTAAAAGTTGTACCAGGATTAAACAGCTGCCTGGGAGGTTCTTAAACTTTCTTTTAAAGAGGTGGTAACTGAACTGTCATAGTGACTCAATTGCATCCCCACAATTCCTCTAACAAAGCAACATTCTACTGAACATTTTAGGTTTGAAAAATGGCCTTTTCTCAGTGCTATATTTCAGCTCAGAAGTTTTATTTTGATAGAATGGTACTTTCTTAAAGGATGGATGTTATCTGTGCAAAGAAATGTAGGATACTGGCTCCCAAGATTGAAAGCCAAGCAAAGTCTGCAGTTAATGCACAACTTTAGGAATCAGCTGGTTGTAACTGAGGTCTTATATGTATGAACAAAGTACAGAGGGAGTTATGGTACTGCATCCTTTCTCTAAAAGATCCTGTGAAAACTATCAGTGTACCACACAACTATCCAACAAGACTGACATTACTATCTGATCATTTTGTGGCAGCTCAGTACTATGCAAACTGTACACCTTCACCCAAGACTACAGCTGGTATCATTCTTGCTAGCCAAGGGAATGTTGATGCAATTCTAGTTACATAACTACTCTTCACTATTATTTTCAAACTCTTGCCACTTTATAAGCCAAAAGCTTCAGGGAAATTTCTTCCCTGGGCACAAGTGCTATTATAAACATGCCAGGGAAGGGGTGGAAAAAAAAGACTATGTATTTAGACCTGTTTTAAAGGCATTGACACTAACTCAGCTCACAAGTGCAGATGAGTCATATAAACATTCATAATCTTCTGACTATGCCTGTTATATGGGGCTGTCACAGTAATACGAGATCCTCACTAACACTAATGAAGTTATCCTCACAACTTCCATCACAGGTATTCTCTGTTTGATAGACCTGAGGCAGAGAGTTCAATGACTTACCCAAGGTAACAAAAAATCTGTGACAGAGCCAGGAATATAATCCTGATCTCTTGAAACTCAGGACAGTGTCTTAAGCAGACCATTCTTCCTTTTCCTTTGAATAAGAGATAGATGAGACCTATTGGTTTAACAAGGAAAACACCAAAAATATCAGAACAAAACATTTCACTCTTTATATAGACTTAATTTATTCCCTCTGGATATACCTAAAAGTCCCTTGAAGGTATATTGTGTTATTCTGGGTCTAGCTTGATACTTGTATGCATAATGTATAATACTGTATTGCTCTTGAATTTTAGTCAGTTGCTTATTTCTTTGGACTCTCACCCTTTTTAGTATTATGTGTCATGTGAATAATAGTGTGTATGTGTAAACCTCTGAAGTCAGAACTCCTCAGCTTTGTGTCATAGGTCCTACATTGCTTTCAAATCCTCCTTTAGTTTGTGCTTTTGGGGCACAAGGATCTGTGTTTTGTCACCACCCTGCTGAATGGCTTTGGTGCGCAATAGTGAAAACCACGCTATCCTAGGCAATCTTGAATTTCTTAATGCAACACTTAGTAAAGTTAATGAGTACAAGCAAAGGATTCTAAGTGCAAAAACATAATTTAGTACTGATAGTTACTATAGCAGCAATGTTTCTGCCTAACAGTGACCTAACTACATTTACTACTAAAAATGACTTTCTAAAGAGGAATCTAAATTTTCTTCATCCACATAGAATGCATTTTAAACTATGTCTGTTATTTTAACTTAGATGAATGCAGTCTCGACCTTCAATAGATCAAGCCAATGACTAGGTTCCCTCCCAATTCAAGACATAAGCTGGCTCATCTAAAATGCTCTGGAATGGGCCATTTTTTATTAAACCATCACAAGTGAGATCATTTTTAGTTTTTACTTCCTGAACAGTCATATTTCTAAGGGATCTGTTTCCATTAGATGTTTTTATTAAATGGTATTGGTATTCCAAGCAGGGGAAAAAATAGGGGATATTTCTAAAGAAGAGAGGATGTGAGGACCAGAGAGACCAAAGAACATTTTTAATATAGAAAAGACATTATTTTTGCTACTAAATAACAAAACACTCTGGACATGTTGCACAAGGCATAAGTTTTAGACTCTACTCTGAGGGGACAGGAACCTCAAGTAGCAGCCCCTGCACAGGTTACCTTAGAGCAACAAGTTTTACATGAGGGAGCAGGCTGCTATTTTACCACAGAAATAGAACCACCACCACCTTATACTGCAACACAGAGTTTTCACCAGACTATTTGCATTTGGAATTATACAGGAAATGCCCATATCAGAGTAAACCACTGGGCCACCTAGTTAAAGAACTGTCTTCCACAGAAACCAAGAAATGAGGAGTTGATCTTAACAGGGAAAGATGGTAGAGACAAATAAATCCCCCAAACCTAAATCAAATATAAGGTTGTAAACTACTTGTTCAGGAGGATAATAATCAGTAAAATACAGGTGCATTGTCTGAAAAAAAACAAGGATCATCTTCTAGATAAAGGTGCAGGGCTGGAAGCCAGAGCACCAAGATCCTGGATCCCCTTGGGCAAGTCACCTAACTGCCCTGTGCCTCAGTTTCCTCATCTGTAAAACAAGGATATCTGTCTACCTTCGTGGGTGTAGAGAGAGAAATTACATATCAGGTCATTTAATCTCTATTCAAATCAATCCCTGCAGGACTCATTAATATTTCAGCTGCTCTTCAGATTTCTCATGTTTGTCACATTTTTCTTATACTGAGGGACCAGAACTTGACACAATACTCCATGAGTCTCAGCAAAACTGGGTAGGAATTAACACTTCCCTGCTCCATGACATGGACACCTGTGTTGCATGGGCCTAATCTGCTGCTGTACTATGTTGGAAATTCATCTACTTTACTACTCACTATTACCCAAATGTATTTCAATACTATTGTTTTCCAGGTTTCTGTTGTTTCAGATTATTTGCCCCCGCCTCTCCAGATATTATTCAACTTGAATCTTTGTTCTTTTCTATCAATATTTTTTATTTTCTAGAATTTATTTGACTTGGATGATGTTTAAAATGCCTCCCAAATTATGGGACAAGGTGGATGAGGTAATATATTTTATTGGACAAACATCTGTTGGCATAGGTGTTGACTCCGTGGGTGCTCCAGGGCTGGAGCACCCACTGACAGTCAGCTCCCCCTACTACTCCCTAGCACCTCCTGCCTGCCAGTGGCCATGCTGATCAAGTCCTCCCTCTCCCTCCCAGAGCTTCCTGCCTGCCACAATCAGCTGTTCTGTCGCATGCAGCAGAGGTGCTGAGAGGAGGGGGAAGAATGGGGAGGGACATGCTTGCGGGGAGGGCAGCAGAACTAGGCAGGAAGAGTCTGGGCAGGCTGAAGCAGGGATGGGAAGGGTGGGAAGGGTCTGGGTCTGACTCAGCCTGGGTCTGAGTGGAAGTCTAGAACCCCTAGGGAAAGGAAGCTGGCACCCGTCTGTTGGTGAGAAAAACAAGCTTTTGAGCCAAACAGAGCTCTTCTTCAGGTTTAGCCATCTGACTTTAGTAGCAGTTTAAGTGCTGCTTGCTCCATCAGCTAAATCAGTGGTTCCCAAACTGGGGTTTGTGAATCCCTGGGGATTCATGATATGTTACAGGAGATTCTCAGGAAAAAAATCCCTAATGGTGGATGGAGCTGTCCCTACAGACCCTGGGCAGGACAGGGCCCGGAGCCCCTGGACTTCCACGAGCTAAGCAGCTCAAAGCAAGCATATCTATCACACTGAGGAGATTTAAATGTCAAGACTCCTTATAAGAAATGGCAAGGGAGGTGGATTTTTCTGCTGTTTTTGAAATAAAAGAGACAGTTAGTATTGTTTTTTAAATTATTATGAAGAACAAGTTTAAGCTTTGTTGTAACGTGCATTGTTTGCAGGGACTGCTCAAGACCTGAATGCTTGTGTAGGGAGAATGATTTGAGTTAATTTCTTAAATACCTTAATGCCGTTTCACATCTGATATTCCTTCATGAAGCACAGGAGTCTTGTCTTTTCACAGACTTATTCAAAGTGATACAAGCTATGAAAGTGAGATCTTGGAAGACTGTTGCTGTTTTCATAATGTAATAAAAATGCTGTATTGGTAAATAATAATTAATAAATAGTGTGTAATTAGCATGTCATAAAAACATTTTATATTTGCAAGATCAATGCTTTTACAATTTATACTCAGGTAAAGGAGAAAATCCCTGGAAATATTCATTTTTAGGAGAGGGTTTGTGAGACTTGACATTTTAGTGAAAGGGGTTCACAGATTTTTAAAGTTTGGGAAACACTGAGCTAAATGGATAATACCAGACCCAATGGCATCTTCGTGCCCCAAAATGTTATATTGTGTTGTTTACAGACCTTCAGACCATGAACACATTTCTAGTCAAGCCAATTCAAGATACGGTACCTACAAAATTCAGAGAAAAATGACAATGCTCCCACCCTCAGCACACATACCAGTAATACATGTGGCCAGACGTGCAGTGATCAGAAATGAGCAAGGAAGGAATAGCACAAAAGGCATGTAATTTAAAAAAATTCTGTTCCAGTCATAGACACTAGAACTCAGGTCCTTTATCCTCCTTAACTGCAGGCAGAGATCTCTGTTATCAGGCAATATTAGGTACCAATACCTTTGTGTGGGAGTCATTAGAGGATATCATTGTGAGCGTGCACACACACACACGTGCACATATTCACACATAGAAGATCAGGGTTGGAAGAGCCTTCAGAAGGTCACCTAGACCAGGGTGCCGCAAAGATTTCCTCCCGTGGCCCCTTTCTGTTTTCTCTCCCGCTCTTGTGGCCCCGGGGTATGTCCGCTGAAATGCCGCCAAATAGAAAGCTTCCACTTTCAGCAGCACTTCGGCGGACATAAATAGAAAGCTTCCAATTTCAGCGGTGCCCCGGGGCCGATTCTGTGGCGGTGTGGGGACACCGCGCACCCCCACGGGGAGTCCCGCGCACCCCTTGAGGTGCGTGCACCCCACTTTGAAGACCACTGATCTAGACCAACCCCCTGCTCAAAGCAGGACCAATCCCCAACTAAATCATCCCAACCAGGGCTTTGTCAAGCTGGGCCTTAAAAACTTCTAAGGATGGAGATTACACCACCTCCTTGGGTAACCCATTCCAGTGCTTCACCACCCTCTTAGTGAAATAGTGTTTCCTAATATCCAACCTAGATCTCCCCCGCTGCACACAGTACAGAATCCCTTTCTACTTTTACAATCAGGCAGACAGAACTAAGGGTAGAGGGAGAGCCATATCTTTCTACAACTTTTAAAAAAATTATCTTGGCTCCTGGAAACAATCCTGTTGTTGCCTAGTAATCCTTAATATCAGCAAGAGAAAAGAAGTAATTGTGTTGACTATGGTGCTAATTGTGGTGCCATCCTCTCTTGTAGGGCTGGAGGAGCCTCTTGGAAGCTTCCAGGAAATTCCTGTGAGAATTCCACCTAAGTAATTTCTTTAATCCAGTTGGACAGTCACACCCTCGCTGGGTACTACTAAACCTCCCCTGAAAGATAATGCTTATAAGTATAATTTGAAAGAACGTTTTGTTGGCTATGGAATGGACCAAATTGCATCAAAAGCAGATATTTCTCTGTGGAAGATATCCCCAACAGGATTTTCAGACCTTCTCCCTCTTCAAATTATATGTTTAATTATCAGTATCTTCAGTTACCAATGTCAATGGCAAAATATGAACAAAATATAAATGTTTACAGCAAGAGGTATAAATAGAATTATTTACCAAGTGATGTTACCTCCTACTTTGGTTATAAAAAGGAGATTTGTTTAAACAGAAAGTGATTCCCTAGTTCCTTATCTCTTTAAGCCGTAGGAATCCTAGCTACATAAGCTTTAACAGAGGCTGAGAGGAGGTGGGGGATGGTTTCTTATCCAAGTCCCATATTGAAATATTGGCGGCACATGCCTGATCACTCTCCATGACTTATCCTGTTGTGATTTTACAAACAGAATAACAGAAAGGGCAAACCTCTGGAAACATAATAAGTACTTACAATGAGTAGAGGAAAAGGAGAAAGGTGGAGCCAGTAGCAGTCAAATACAAATTGTGCATTTTAGAGCTGCAACTTCTTGTCTCTCCCAGATTTAAAAGACCAGCTGTCAGAGGCGGGAAGAACTCTATGAAAGGGTGAAGATGCCGGTCTGTGGTAACCAGGGGAAAGAGTTGCAATTTATTCCTGAAAAAAAAGAGAGCAGGAATACTTTTACTACTGGCTGATTCGTAACCCAACCATTTAAAATACATTTACTCAATATACAATAGCCATAAATAGAACCAAGGCGAAGTAATAGCAACAGGGCCTCATCTCCCACCCCTATCCCTGCTTGTTCCACCAGGAATTCAGAATACCTCTTGCATATATATCTGCAGTTATTTTATTATAACAAAGTACCTATAACAAGTTTAATCATCCATAGATTCATTATTTTTATGAACAGCCAAATTCAGCAAAGGTGCAACAGGATGAAGGAAGCTGCACCTACATACACTAGTGGTAAATTTGGCTCTTGCACATTCAGAGGCAGCAGTCTCCTCAGACCAATATATTATTATTGGAACATTAATCTTCTCTTATCTATTAGTGCAAGAAAAGTCAATGGCCAACCAACTACTTAATTTTAATTTTATATTGATGGAAGTCATGTAATATAGCAGTGGCAATCTAAAGTTCAAAACTGCTCATGAATCTTCTACTGTGACCAACCCCTCTATTTGGGAACATAACCAAATAGTGCACAGAGATGTCTGTTCTTTTAAAAGTGTTTATTTTAAACTAGATGGTCATGTGTTCTTGTGACTAACCCTTAATTAACTATGACAAAGCATAAATGCTTTTTTCACCCACATGAAAAGATCTAATATGTGTTAATGAACACAGGTTGCTCTGGTATTTCTATTAGCATGGCAGAGAGTAGTGTAATTAATAATAGAGGACACCTAGTGGTGTGTGGTTGTAACTATATACGTTTACGTAGAAAGTAGGCCAAATTCACCATTTGATGTGTCTCCCCAGATTTTAATGAAGCTACAGCAAGTATTAATTTAGCACATTGTGTTACTCTACAAACTTTCTTCTTAAATGATTTCCAAAGGATTACTGGATGGTCTGTAGTTATGTTCCATACTAAGAAAAGTAAAAATTGTTGAAAAAATCAAGTTTGATTTCTGCTCCCACCAAGACACGTGCTAAGTACAGTATAATAGGGATATTTTGACTGTATTCCAGTTATAGAGCAAATTCACTGCTGACATCAACCACTAGAGCTGCATTTATGTCAATGGAATGTTTCTATCTGTTTAGAAAGCCAATAGTAAAGTTAATTATTATAAGCTTATGTAGCGAAGAGGCGTGGCCACTCTCGGAGATTGACAGTAAAGGGTGGCCAGAAGCCCCCTAGTGGGCGGAACCAGGAAGGCCATACTCTGGATGCTGGAAGCAGAGAGGCGGAACAGGAACAGGAAGTATAAAAGGCGGGCTCTGTAGCGCAGTTGGGAGGCAGCTGCCAAAGGAGATGGATGCTTCATCCCCACTGCAGATGCAGAAGCCCGCAGAAGTCTTCTGCTGTCCCGAGAAGGGCCTCGAGCTACCCAGATGGCCAGATCTGCCAGATGCTGAGGAGTTTCCGGGACTGCCATTCACAATGTACCTGAGGGGAAGTATGGCAAGTAGCCCTTGGGAACCAGACTACTATCTGGCTATGGTGCCGCTGGAAATACGATCAGCGTGTTGTGGATGGATTCCCCACTGACCCAATTGGAGACCACTCCGCTGCTGTTACGGCTGTGGGCTGGGACACAATGGAGTGAATCTCATCCAGTGAATCAAAGACCCCAACAAGAACTGTGTGGGTGAAACCAGACAATTGCTGTGTTCTTGAATCAACTCACACAGAAAACCAATAAAAGACAAAAAAACACCCTATCACCCATGAACAAACATTTCACAAAGCAATTACTGCATATCTGACCTCTCTGTTTTTATACTCAAAGGATTGTTTTATCCTCTCTGTTTTTATCCTCAGCATCTTCAAAAAATGAGATTGGGACTAACAAAATGAGTTTGAAGTCTAACTTCAAACTCTGTTAGACACCAAAAATCATGGTCTCAACAGAGCCAGTGGTTTTATGGCTCATTACAACAGTTTACAATTTACTAATCCTCTTTTGTCCTACAACAACAGAGGTGTTTAATAGCCTACTTCATCTTATGTAGTCTCTTGCAAAATGTTTTAACCCCTTATGCTTAACAATCCATTCCATCTTGTATTTAGCTATGACACTATGGTTATTTTTCCCAGACCAGAAAGAGAGCTCTGTGAATCTCAAAGGCTTGTCTCTTTCCGACCACAGAATAAAAGACATTACCAATAAAATATATTATCTCACACATCTTACCTATTTCAAAGCTAGAAATTCTGTTCTTCTACATAATCACCAATTCACTGCATCCTCACTGGCTCAGCAGTCCCATGACACCCCTTCTTAAGAGTTTTGTTTATGTCCCTCACTTCAGGTAACTCCAGCCAGGCCTTCTCCCTAGCTGGTATTGAAAGCCTCTTCCTCAGTCCTTCCTAACCCTAGGTTGTCTCTGGACCCCCAGCAAACTCCCCCTGAGCATCATATTTATACCAACCCAAGTTTGTAGCGTAGATCAGGGCTCTGAGCTGCTCAGGGAAGCCCTTGCCTGGTCTTTCGTATGTCAGTTTTGGACCAGTTTATCTTGCTTTTGCTTCTCTGCAACTCGACAACTGAAACAAGCTGTTTGTTTGAAAGAAAGAACTGATGTGGAACTGATGTGGAATTGCTTGGTAACCAGAGCAAATATAATAATTTATATCTGCATGCAATTGACATGCTATCAGTACTTGACGCAGACTAAGAAAGATGTCTAGGTGACTAAAAGGTTACAAGAAAATGTATTAACCCAGTTCATTCACACAGGTGATAATCAAGGAGGAATGTGCTCAAGAACTTTGCAAAATTAATTCAACAAGATAAAATCCATAAAAGGCCTGATCTGACACTCCTTACTCAGGTAAAATGCCCAGTGAAATCAATGACTGGCAAACACTAACCCTGATCAATCAAATGTCATCTTCACCTGTATTAGGGAATGAAGGAACTAAAAATGTTGTAAATACCTTCCTCTCCATCTCATTGGTAGGGCCCTCATGTGTAGGGCCCTACCAAATTCACAGTCCATTTTGGTTAAATTCATGGTCATAGGATTTTTAAAATCATAAATTTCATGATTTCATCTATTTAAATCTGAAATGTCAGTGTTCTAATTGTAGGAGTCCTGACCCAAAGAGGACTTGTGGGGGTGGAGTCGGAAGGTTACTTTAGGGGTGGTTGCAATGCTGCTACCATTATTTCTGTGCTTTTGCTGGCAGCAGTGCTTCCTGCAGAGCTGGGCAGCTGGAGAGTGGCAGCTGCTGGCTAAGAGTCCAGCTTTGAAGGCAGAGGTGCTGCTAGCAGCAGCGCAGAAGTAAGAATGGCACAGTATGGTACTTCTGCACTGCTGCCTGCAGAGTGGGCCCTCAGTCAGCAGCCGCCACTCTCCGGCCACCCAGCTCTGAAGGGAACAGTGCAGAAGTAAAGGTGGCATGGTATGGTATTGCCACCCTTATTTATGGGCTTCTGCCTGCAGAGCTGGGTGCCTGGCCAATACTGCCACTCTCTGGCCGCCCAGCTCTTAAGTCAGCGGAGAAGTAATTATAGGGTAAAAGCACACAAAAGAACAGATTTCATGGTCCCTGATGTGTTTTTCATGGCTGTGAATTTGGTAAGACCTTACTCCTGTGTTTTAGGCCCTGATTCTGCTCTCTAATTAATGGCACATCTCTCACTACCTTAAATGGAAGCAGGATTAAAACCCATTGTTTATAAACTCAAGCGGAGGCTATTTTTATTTATGTCATGTACAGCACTGAGTACATGGTGAGTGCTTAACAAATAATAATTATGAATAATACATGGAAAGTTTTTAGCGAGTAAAAAGATAGCATCCAAGGGCCTGATTTACAGCTCATTAAAGAAATGGAAAGACTTTAATGGGCATTGGAGCAGGCTGTTAGTTGACATGGTCTATATGGCCAGAGTTTCACTTGAAATGTGGACTAATTAATCATATAGCATTTTGTACATCTAATATTGCACATTAATGTAATTAATTACATTACAATTATGCAATGTAATTGCATAGGCCCTGACTTCACTGTTTATATCAGAAACTTATTTACTGCAATAAAGTATAAAGGCCTTGATCCTGTAAATATTTATGCACGTTTACCTTTTAAGCATGATGCAAATAGTCCCTTTTAAACCAATGAGACAATCTCTTGTTTCCAGTTGAGTACATGCAAATATCTGCAAGATGAGGTTTCCGTGATCAGATGTCATATGTCATTGTTTTCTCAATATTCCAGATTACAACATGTAGAGAATATTCTGACATACAGAAAAGATCAAATTAAAAGTTAAAAAGTCAGAAACAGGAAAGCATAAAATTGAAATACTACAAATTAGGTCACAATCCTGCAAGCACTTAACCATATGCTTAATTTTATACATGAGGATAGTTTTATTGAATTCAGATTGGTGTTTGCAGGATCAGGGCCTTAATAACTTAAACTAAGAAAGGTTCAATAAAAGATTACATCAGCTAAGAAAGTGTGAGACAAAACAACTGAGTGAAGGAAAGTGAAGTGGCAATTACCCTTTTTTCTTTTCAATATGAGAAAAGGAATAGGAATGCCAAAGTTCTCTGAGAAGCCTCCAAAAGCAAACAGGATGTACTATGAAAACAGGAGAGAAGGAGAGAGACAGAAGAAGAAAAAAGGAGAAACCACAGCAAACGATGAAACGATGAACCTAAAGCTGAATAAGGAAAAGATGAATGCTCTGTGGACTGAAAAATTAGAAATGTTGTAAACTAACTGGATATGAAAAGATCAAATCCATAGGGAATGAGGTACTTGTAGGTAATTACAAGGGTTTGTATCTCTGTCTGGAGGATCTGGCATTGGTCACTGAAACAGGATTCTGCAAGGAAGTGTCATTTAGTCTGCTTTGGTCTGGTGAGATGAGAAATATTGAACCAGGGATACCTTTGGCATTTCAGAGCTTACTGGGAGTGGGCTGCTGGACCTATGGATGGGAAGATATTGACTCACAAGCCTTCTTTATCTGGTCCTGTGGCCGGTGGAGAGGAAGCAGATTTGGACCAGAGGAACCCTCATTTGGCCTTAACACTTTGCTGTCTCTGGTTTGGGATGAGCAGACACAAGACCTTAGGGAGCGTGCACCAGCCTTGACAGGAGGATGGGACATTGGACCATGGTGATGGGTGATTATGCAATAAGAACATGCACAGTATAAAAACCACCAGAAACCTGGAATTAAGGACCCGAGGGGTGGGTGAAAGGGAACCTCGGGAGATCTGGATGTGCAGGAACCCTGGGTGTGGGGAAGATATAGGGTCTGTGGGTGGGGAATTGGGACTGTAGGGTAGGGGATGCAGGGACACTGGGTTGGGGCTTAGAGGGATACTGGATGTGCAGGAACTGTGTGAGTGGGGACTTGGCGGGCGAAGGGCCCCTCGGCTGGGGACAGCAGGGACGCTGGGGTGGTTATAGGGTGAAGAGAAAAAGACACCACGCCGGCTCCTGCGACCCAGGCCGTAGCTGGGGGCGCTGTGGACCTGGCTGGTCTTTCCGAGCGGCGCCGGCTTCTCTCGCTCCTTAGCGCCCTCGTCGCCTGTCAGCCACTGGCGGCGGGGCCGGGCTCCCGCCCAGGTCGCTGGGCAGCCCGCGCACGCAGGGCGCAGGCGCCAGTTGCTGCCGGGCCTCGCGCTCATGGCGCTGCCGGCGCTGTCCGGCTCGGGTGTGCAGTTCCGGAGGATCCTGGCTCACTTCCCCCAGGAGCTCAGCCTGGCCTTTGCCTATGGGTCCGGGGTCTTCCGGCAGGCGGGGGCCGCCCCCAGCCAGAGCATGGTAAGCGGGATTGTGCGGCCGGGGAAGACATTGCCCCGGTTATGGGTTATCACCCTCGTCCCCAGTGCCCCGGGGGGGAGGGTGCCTTTCCGGGCGGCGCGTTATCACCCCCAGAGTGCACCGGAGGGTGGGAAGGGGCATTGCCTGGTGATGGGTCATCACACCCAGAGTGCACCGGGAAGGAAGGGGGGCTTTGTTCCCCCCTCCCCACAGTGCACTCCGGGGGGCCGGGCAGGGGCATTGCCCTTAATAGATTAATATCCCCTGGGATACATCCAGACAGTTCCCTTCGTTGTCTCTTTTTCCGAGCTGAAAAGTGTGGGAAAAGTGAATCGAGAAGTGTTCTTTATCCTTTTCCTACAATAAAAAATTCATGGGTCACACAATGAAATTAGTAGGCACCAGGTTTAATACAAACAAGAGGAAGTACTTTTATACATAGTGAACAACTAATCTGTAGAACTCTTGCCATAGGGCTGTTGTGATGGCCAAAAGTAAAGCTGTGTTTTAAAAAAATTGCATAAATTCATAGGGAAGAAGTCTTTCAGTGGGTTAGCAAACATGGTCACTAACCCATCCATTCCCATGCTCAGGATAACCTTAAATCTCTGACTTCCAGAAACTTTTCTTTTAAATTGGCCAAACTGCATGATTCGGGCATGGACATAGCTTGTCTTTTCACTAGGTTTTATTTTCCAAGCAAACTAGATCAGGGGTAACCCCTGATGCACTCTGGGGGTAACTAGATCAGGGGCAACCTATGGCATCCGTGCCAAAGGCGGTGCACCAGCTGATTTTCAGTGGCATTCACACTGCCCAGATCCTCGCCACCGGTCTCGGGGTGGGGGGCTCTACATTTTAATTTAATTTTAAATGAAGCTTCTTAAACATTTAAAAAACCTTATTTACATACAACAATAGTTTAGTTATATATTATAGAGTTATAGAAAGAGGCCTTCTAAAACCATTAAAATGTATTCCTGGCACGTGAAATCTTAAATTAAAGTGAATAAATGAAGACTTGCACATCACTTCTGAAAGGTTGCCAACCCCTGAACTAGATCAATACAAATCTCTTCCTCTTCTTGCTTCTCCCCACAAGATGCAAAGGAAGAAAAATAATAATTTTACATTTTTATCATTGTTCTCTTAAAAACATGAAGAAGGGAGGAAGAGAGAATAACTTGGAAGATTTAACAACAATACGTTCAACTCTGTACCAACTCTGTTCAGTTGATTAACTGAGCAACTCAGACCAGTCCAGAAATGGCAAAGCATGTAGAGTCATTCCTCAAGAACTTTCAGCATCTCTCAAACATATCTCAAAATGTTACTTATAATAATTAGGTATATAATAACTAAAACTGTTCTGAACTAGCTAGTGTATGTTGTGTTTAGGTAACAAGTCTCTTGGGTTTGGAGTTCAGTTCAAACTGTTATTTCATCACAAATCTTTTGTTGTCAGAAACAACTGATTACAGGTAAAGTGTGAATTTCTCGTTATGCCAGGTCTTTTTTTAAAAAAAATAGAAAAGAAAAAGAAAAAAGTCTACTGAGAGTTGGGTTTGTAAGTAATTTTCCAAGCATTGAAAACTTCAAATGAAAAAATTAGAGTAGATTCTCATTCAAAGATTTGTCTTATAGAGAAATGTTTTTGACATGAGTTAATTTGCTTTTTTTAAAAATCAGTTATGGGTTGGTTATGTCCTGGCTGTTCGTTGATCTCTCCTATTGTCATCGCTGGGCATTATGTGACAATCAGTAGAATCTCATAGAGTGGATATTGCTTGTTTCCTAAACTATATGTAACTGTATTTTTTTCTGTTTATCCTGTAGCACAATATGCTGGACTTCGTGTTTGCTGTGGATGATTCTGTGACTTGGCATATGATGAACCTCTCAAAGAATAGGAGTCATTATTCCTTCCTTAAACTTTTTGGGCCAAAGCAAATCAGTAATATACAGAGCTGTGGAGCAGGGATTTACTACAATACTTTAGTGCAATGTAATGGTAGGGTAAGTACAATAGGTTGTGACTAATTTGTATAGATCAAATGTTTATGTCTAGAATAGCCTGTTAAGGGAATACAAATTACAGTTTGCATTTATGTTTTAGATAATAGTAGATCCTTGACTGATACTTAAGCATTTAAATAAAAGCTTCAGTTCTACATAGCATCTTCAATATTCAGTGTCTCAAGCTGTTTTACAAAGTAATGTGTTAAATCCTGGAAAGCAAAACAGGAGATGACCTGCTCAATAAAAAAAACAGTTAGACTCAGCAGTTAAAGTAAAGCACTTTCACAATAATAGCTGAACTTGTATTCTTTTTCTCAACGATAATTCTAAACATATTACAACTTTCAATGTGGGAAGGAGGCAAGTATTGTCACCATTTTACAAATGGGAAAACTGAGATACAGATTTAGAGACTGGCCAATTCACAGAATAGAGTGGATTGTTTGTATTTTGATGCCCATGAAAATATGGGACATAACATAATTGACATTTGTCTTATTTAACCTCTGGTTCCCTCTCATATTAACACCGGATATAATTAATCATATGCCAGTAGTGTAGTAGTTATTCTGTCTAGTCATACTCCAACATCTGTGTCCAAACAGGTAGTGTTGAGGTGTGTGTTTTTGTGCCTTTCCACCTCCTCGGTGCTATTTTAGGTTGTTCTCAGCTTGTGGTAACGGCAAGAGAATCAAATTCCATCTTTTCACCTAAAGCAGGAAATGAAGAACACGGGAAGAACTACATTTGCAGCCAACTATGACTGCTAAGAAATTTCAGGCTTGGGTTACCAGGCTGAGCATGGTGTAAATGACTAGACCAGGGGTGGGCAAACTACGGCCCGAGGGCCGGCTGGGGAGGCCCCTCCTTCGCTGATCCCTTCCCGTGCAGCATCAGCGGGCCGCACTGAGGAAGATTAGGATT
Organism: Dermatemys mawii; assembly: GCA_007922305.1. NCBI lineage: Eukaryota > Metazoa > Chordata > Testudines > Dermatemydidae > Dermatemys > Dermatemys mawii. The sequence goes on from ML677379.1 coordinate 5,350,272, forward strand.
GCATGAACTCAATTCATGCGGGATTGGGCGGTAGAGTTTTTAATTAAATACTTGGTGTATAACCTCTTTTACTGTGAAGACTTCATTTTGTGATGTCACTTCATGGTAAGTAGTCATTTATTAACATTGACTCCTATGAAATTCCATTGGAGCTGCCCATTACATTTACATTCGTACTGAAAGAGTTAGTCATTAATGTCACTGCTGAATACCAGGAGGTTTTCATAATGATTTGCCACTTTGTATAAAATGTTGTCAATTAAGTGAACAACTCTTCTAATAATTTAGAGCAGTACTGATCTTAGTACTATCTGTTGACAGAACTTTTGTGAACATAGCTTTTGAACTGAGAGTATATAGAAATTTGACACTGGTCTAGTTACATAAAAAAATTGAAAATATATTGGGATCAGAGTATTGCCATGTCACAAGAATATAGCCATCATCTACAAAACAATATAGCTACAAGAGATTTAAGTATTGATATAATTGTTTTGCAGCATTTTGAATCACCATTTTATTGGCACTCATTTTTATAGTTTACTATTCTGTAATTTATTACTCAGTTTTCTTAAGGGTCAAGGGCATCTGGACTATGTTTCTTTTGAATATATATATATTGTGACGGAGTTAGATCAGAAGGGTATAGGAGAGTGCTGGAAGGCAGGTATATCAGCCTCAGGATGTGCAGGTCCTTGTTCCCTGGATAGCCAAACAAAGACTTACTCCAGGCCAGTCAGGAAGCTTCTAGAAAGGAGTAGAAACAGCTAGCCTGATTGGGACACCTGAAGCCAATCAGGGACTGGCTGAAACCAGTTAAAAACCTTCCAGTTAGTCAGGTGGGCTATGGGTGTCAGGAGCTGTGAGAGGAAGTTGTGCTGTTGGTGAGACTGAGTGGTGGACAACATATCATACAGAAGGAAGGAGGCCCTGAGGTAACGGTGAAGTGGAGTTTGAAGAAGCAGGGACTGCTGTGGGGAAGTAGCCCAGGGAATTGTATTGTGTTTTGTGGATAAGAGGTCAGCCATCTTAGCTGATACTATTAGGGTCCCTGGGCTGGAGCCCGGAGTAGAGGGCGGGCCCGGGCTCCCCCCATTTTTTTTCCACCTTCCATACTGGCCTGTGATGAAGGTAACTCACTAGGCGGTGACTCTTGCCATTTATACTGAGAAAGGGAGATCACTCTGGGGCCTAGATGAGTTTCTGAGGCCCCTAAATCTGCCAGGAAGTGCAGGACCCACAAGTACAAACTTGGAGCTTTGTCACAATATATATAATAATTTAGTTTTGCTTCAGTGTTATTGATCCTAGAGTTAATTTGTTTTAATTTTGATTCTAAAAAGGACATGTTAACAGCATATTGTCCATCTTCACAGTCTAGACCTTGGTCTAGAAAGGATTGCTGATTTTTGAAAGAAAGATCTTCAGCCAATTTTTGTTTGTCTTTAGAGTTCTAATGGATTTTCCCATTCTAGGTAATGCTGCTACCAGTAGGTTCCCTGGGGAGAGTGTGAATTGAGTAGTTTGAATATAAAGCTTCTCTGGTAGACAATGCAGTCCTGTCATAACTTATTTTCATCTAACGTTCTTGCTTGCTTCCGCTGCTCCCCCAACCTGCAGCAAATGGTAACCCTCAGTAGGTTACTTATCACTATACCTCAGTTTCCCTATCTGTAAAATGGGGACAGTCACAATGATGTTGTGCAAATTGATTGGTTGATGTTTGACAGTGCTCTAAAAAAAGGGGGGGCTCCATATTATCTTTTCTGTCTTCCCATGTATTGCTCAGTCTCCTTGCTCTCCGCTAGTGTTTTCTTTACAGTGGAGTTATCTGCTCCCATGAAGGTGCTTTCTGTTCCCTCTCTTCTCCGTGTATGTGTCATTGCTAATTTGCTGAAAAGGTTTAATGTTAATGGATGATGGTGGAAATCAAACTGCATCCCTTCATGAATTGTGGGACATTTAGTCTAAGCCTTCTTTTGGAATTATTGTACCAGCCTGTCAAAGCCCAACGTAATAAAAATTGAGTAGTGGTATGTTACTTATTTTTATCCATTTCTCTTCCCCTGAACTTCTGTATCTGGTACATTGGAATGATGAGAAATTCCTTTGAGGCTCAGAATCCACTTCTCATACTTTCAGAATTAGAGTTCAACAGAGGCCCTTTCCTCACTTATTCTATAAAAGCCATTCTTCTGCCTGCATTAGCAGGTGTTTAGGAAGTCTTATAGTACCTTGTTGTGTAGGAGGTGAAGAACAGGAATGATAGAGACTTTTGGATGTGTAGTAATTGGTTATGCTAGATAGGCATTATCTAGTTTCTATGTGAAAACATGCAAAACACTGAGAAAAAGTAGATTATAACCTTTTAAAAATTTGAACAAATTCAGCATATTAGAAGATAGCAACCTCTACGTCTTGTTCTTTTATTCCAACATTATTTATATTACAGTGAGAGAAGCAGCTTTAACTGACAAGTTGGCATAAACCTCTGAAGCTCCCAAAGTCTCACTGTGAGACTTCCATCAGAGCAATTCACCTGGGGTTAGCACTGATGTGAATCTTCATAAAATTTGCTCGGGGTAAACGAGGCTTTTATTCTTAGAATATAAACCAGAAGGGACGACTCCCATAATCTAGTCTGACCTCCTGTATAACCCAGGCCATAGGACTTTCCTGAATTAATTCCTGTTTGAGTTAGAGCATGTCTTTTAGAAAATAAGCATTATTGATTTAAAAATTGATAGTGATGGAGAATTCATGACCCTTGGTAAGTTGTTCCAATGGTCAATTATCCTTACTGTTAAAAATTTACACTTTTGTTTCCAGTCTAAATTTGTCAGTGTGAGAGGGTTGTTTTTTTTATTGACTATTGGTAGTTGATAAGAACATAGGGGTATTTCTAGCTGGCAGCCAACCAATCTATGAGCTTAAGCAGCAGGGGTCTGTAGTCTTGAGCTGAAGAACCAGCATATCCACTCTTGATTCTGTCAGTTTGTGCTGTGTTAAAATAGCATCAAGTCCCTTTAGAAGTCTCATTTTGATTTCTTAATTTAACTGTGAAAAGGATAAATCACCAGGCTTTTACCATTCTTGGGTGTCCTTGCAACTGAAATGTTTAGTGAAAACTTTGTTTAAAACGAGTAAGGGCCTTTAGAGATCAGTGCCAAAATTAGTTCTCTTCACATGTTTTCAGGTGTTTGATATTACTTTGAGTCCTTTTATCTGCCTGGTAAAATCACATCTTCAGTGTTGTGACAAAGAAGCAGGTTTTTCTCCGTGCACTACAACTCCCATCCTGCAAGTTTAGCATGAACAGGGCAACTTGCATCATCCCACTGGGCTTGGTGTATCACCGTCCTTCCAGGTGCTCCGTGTGGGGTAGTGGGACTATGTCCCTAGAGAGTGCCAGTTTCAGCTGGGTTACCTCCTTTAACAATAGAGAATACCTTGCATTTAGTAGAATCCTGCAAAACGAAATAGATCACGGGACCAATTTTTTGGGATCCCTAAATTGCAGGTGCATACAGCAGTAAATGGGACTTGATTGATTTCATTTCTTGCTGCTAATACTTGAATAGCAGCTACCATTGAAGAATCTCAGTGTTCTTTAAAAATGCTAGTAAATTATGACTCCTCCTTTGAAGTGAACATCATTCTCATATTATGAAGGTGGGCATGAAGCTCGCATTTCTTGACTCCCAGTCTTATGTTGTAAACACATGGCTGTCTTTCCTTCCCTAAGTACTGTCCTAAGGAAAAAGCAGTTGGCTAAAAATGAAAGCTTAAATGCAAGACTTAAAATAAATCAGTTGGACTGAATTCTTATTAGAGGATTTTGATCATTATCAGAGGAATTACTGCTGAAATAAAAGGCACTTTGTAATAACCCATTTATTTGTATTGCAGTAGCAACTAGAGACCTCCTTCAGGGATTGAGGCCTCATTGTGCTAGGTACTGTACATACATGTCATAAAAGAATCAAGTGAGTTATTTGCAGAATCACAAAATAAATGGCATGTTTTTAAGTATGACTGAGCAGTGTATCTCAGCCATGATTCGAAGAGACCATCTGAGTGAGAACGAGTAGTGTGATGTCTATGCCCATTCAGCGCATTGTCTGGAGGGTCAGTAAAGGGTCTTTTTGTGTTGTGGTTAGGATCCACTGGAAAGAAAACTTCATACAGTTTAGATGCCTTGCAAAGTAGAGTTTTATAAGGGTTGGCAACTCTGGTTGAAAGTGTTCCTGAAGGTTTCATCACATGACAATCATTAATTAAAGATTAATTTTTAATTCCTGGAGACTCCAGGATAGTCCTGTAGAGTTAGCAACTGTTAGTGTGATATTTTCATTTAGTTCTCTAAGCAGTAAACGGTTAAGATTTGTGTTTACGTATTACTTGAGATTTACATTTCTGTGAATTGATTACTTTTTTACCATACGTTTTTATCTGATGCAGCCAGTGTGTAACAAACAGTTGTGTGAGACCCTGTCATTTGTTTTTTTCAGATGATAAAATATGGTGTAATTGGCACTGATGCCCTGATTGATGATCTGCTTCACTGGAAAACTCTCTATGTTGCTGGACGTCTGCAAAAGCCGGTAACTGTTTTATTCTGTTCAGCTGGCTTGTGTCTTTGAAAAATAGGAAACTACTGAGATGGAAATGATCAAATGCAGCAGAAAGTAGTGTTCATAATTTCAGTTGGTCAGGCTCTTTGAGCCAGTACTGAGCAAATGTTCCTGCAAGGAACCAGTTCCACTAGAAGTCCAGTCTTTTGCTAGGGGGTATTCAATGTCCCATATCATTCCACCTAAAACTAGCGCTATTAACCTGTCTCTCTTGGCCAGATTATATTTTGAGTAACTGAATTCTATTTATATATAATCCCTTTGCCACTAGATAGGTATTCCTAATCTGAACTGTTATGCAGGATTGTGTGCGGTTAAATAGTTGCCACCTTCCTACCCAAGGGCTGATCCATTTCAGGAGTAATTGAAATTATTATTTTAGTTCAGGATGAAAGCTGCTTTTTTGTACAAATATTTTCTAGTTCATTGTCTTGTTATAACACCTTCGTTCAGTGATACAAACTGATATATAAGTGATGTTTGGATAGTCTGTCTTCAGGTCAATATTATGAAAGGTTTGATACACATTTTTAAATGACTGTATGCTTCAAATGTTCTTTCAGACCTCTAGATGGCAGCAGATATAAGTTAAATGCACGAAAATGTGTAATAAAATATAGGGAGCTGATTACAATATTAAAACAAAAATCAATTTTAAGGTAGCAATTAAAATGGAAATATTTCAGCCCAGTTGCTGAATTCTTTCTCTCCTTTTTTGCTTAAGTTACTTAAGTGAGTCTTCCATGTGATATGTTGGAATATATAGTTAAGCATAGCCTGAATCTTCAGACACGTAGTACATTGAAAAAAACATCTGAAAGGAGAGTTCTGAATTTCCAAAAACCTTCAGCTATCCAAAAAAAAGTTTATTTTCATTTTAACTTATTTTTGCTATAGCTTTTGAGATATTCTGCCTTTCTATCATGTGCAAGCCTCACTTTCTGCATCCCCTCTTTACTTCAGTGGGAGTTGTATGCTCATAATGGAAGGCAAAGTTGTATTAATTTAGATGGAATGTAGATACTGAAGAGTCAGCGGTGTTAAAGAATGACGCTGTCACTGTCCAACATTAAGTAGTTTAAAAAGCGGTTTGGGGTTTGAGATACAGTGACCTCAGCCTGCTAAGTATCATAGTAAACACAACATTAAACATCCTTTTAAACATTTTGTATTGAAGATAAAGAAAGAAAAACTGTTCAAATATTTGAAATATAAACTATGAAGTAAGGCTTTCATTTTAACAACATCTCTTGTTCCCTTTTCTTTAGCAGAAGAGAGTTTTTGGAAAGAAATCCCCGTTTTTTGACAGTCTTTTAGGTAATATTAAAAATAGTATTAACTGTTATTTTTGGGTAAAAGAGAAGAAGGTAGTTGAGATGGGCTAGAGCTGCTGCCATTATAGTATTTTCTGGAAGACAAAATAAGACATGCACGCAAGAGTGGGGAGAAAATAACAGGAAAGATTAAAAATGCAGCCTCTGTCTCTGGTTTTGACTCTCATTTGCTGCATCACTGCTGGAAAAACACTGACATAGTACATGGTCTTATCAGTCACTGTGACCTGGCAAACTTACACCAACATTGTGCTGTTTAGGGCATTGCTTTTAGCTGCCTCCTTCTGGTCACAGGTGTACAGCAGCATTACAAAATATACAGTCTTGACTGGCTTAGCCAAACTCTTATTAAACAGAAGGCAAATGGAGAAAAATAGGAAAGAGCTTAAAGTGGGGAAGCAAAAAAATATACAGGGTGTAGGGATTGTGATAGTGTCACATCCTGGGGGGGTGGGGTGGGGTGGTTGGGATTTAGCTAGAGCCAGTAGAGCTGGACGTGGTCAGCTGGGTCCTCTCTTGGCCCAGTTTGCTCAGGACATGTCTTAGGATCAGGATGATGAAGACACAATATTGTTGCACTGAATCCTGGGATTCTAGGAGATGCTGGGGGTGGCAGTCATGATAATGAAGGTCATTCCTATCCCCTTATTTCAGACAGCCATCACTGTGGCAGCCAGCTTCCCCCCCTCCCCTGCCCCCCGGTCTCTTTTTGAGGACCCCAAATGAGAGTGATGGGTGGAATAGTCCATCCCCTCATTATTTTGTCCACCAATTAAGCCTAATTCTGACACACTAATTTTGATTCACTGTTTTACAGTTGCACACTTCTTGTTTACCACAGTCCTTGAGTTATATTACTAGGCCTTTTTGAACTCATTCAGTCTTTGTCTCCCTTTTGTACCTTTTCCCATCACCGTTTGTTGCTATAGGCTATTGTGACAGTTTGGAACAAGTTTGAGCTATATTCATTGAAGCCTCAAACCATCTTTTCCTTTCCATACCCATCCATGTCTAGAACTAAGATCTGCAAGGTTATTTGCTACTTAATATAAATAAGGTGTTTTACACAATGTTATGTAGAGAAGTTCTGAGCAAAAACCTTTATTCAGACTCTTTGTAGGCTTCACATTTTAGGTTGTTCTTGTTGGTCACAGTTTCACTTCTGCTGTTGATCTTTTGATACAAACTTTTTAAAAGAACTGTAGTGAAATTTTGTTTTATCTATAAACGTATAATAAGGATGCTCTTTTGACTTATAAATTTGTTACTGTTATAGTAACCTGGCGGGTTTACATTACAAGATCAGCATTGGATGCACAGTAGTGTGTCAAAAGCAAGTTCTCTGGACACATGGCTGGTGGCATATTAATTTTGACTTAAACTGTTTATATGGACTTCCCCATCCCATCTCTTGTAGATGGGGAAGTCTTACAAAAGAATAACATGCTTCAAGTGTTGCTCTATAAGGATATTGCCTGTACTGATTCAGAACTACCCAACCTTTTTACAAGTACACATCTGTGCTCAGAAGTATCTGCTGTGGCTTGAACCTTTTTTGGCTTGATTCTTGCTACAAGTATTTTTTCTTACAAATAATATGTTGCCTCAACTGAATATTCTTACTGTGGTGTTAATGATATCCATTAAGTTCAGATAAGGACTAATGGCTATTTAGAAATGCTGACTCTCTTTCCCAGGCCTCTTTGGCTGTGTCTGAAGAGTCTATTGACTTTTCAGTCTGAACACAACATATAGTGTTTAGCCAAGTTCCCATTTAGCCGTATGGTGAAGAAACTGATAAACACACTACTAGTTTCTTCATAACTGGCTTATTTTCTTTAATTATGCTAGATTTTTTTTTAAAAAAAAATTCCAGTACTATCTAACCAGATGTTACTTAGAACAAGTGGCATTTCAGTCCTTTTCTGAGAGAGGGATGAAAAAAAACTTCATTAAATATCATTGTGACATTGTGTCATTTTCATGTTACATGTGTGTACCTATATATTGCAATGTCATTGTATATATAGAGAAAAATTACAGTAACAAGCAAGCGCAACTCATACATTTAACAATCAAAGCAGCATGCATTTCTACAGAAACAGTTGATCTTTCTAATATTAGCTTCATGTTCATAATGGTGTTTATCATGTGTTTTTTTTTGTTTGTTTGTTTTTGCTTATTTCCTTATTGGTCTTTCCTTGCATTAGGTCTTGAACAGCTTGCAAAAGAATCTTAGAGGCAAGTGATATTAGGTTCATAGTTCTGTATTCTTTACAATCCTTAGCATCGTTGTTTTTGAGGATTAGGCTACACAGTGTGGTTGTAAAGTCTTCTGGCAATTCACTTGTCTCAAACATAGTCTTCATTACCCTTGACAGGGCTTTCAAGCCTTCATCCTCTATGCTGTTTAAGAGTTCAGCTGTTATTCCATCACAACCTAGTCCTTTTCTATTTGGAAGGCTCTTTATTGATGCCATGAGGTCATTATCCATTATTAACAGGTTTACTTGATTAATCTGTGGTTTAGGATCTTTATTAGACTTCAAAAGAGGAATGAGACAAGATTGTGTAATGTCCCCAGCTTTATTCCACATTTATACTGAGTGTTCAATTAATTGAAGAAACAGAAGAAAGTATTAAGTGTATGGAAAATGAGTGAATAATATTCACTATGTGCTGTTGGCTGATTCAGAAGAAGGTCTGATGAGGCAAAGAATATGGTGTAGAGTTGACTGTGGATAAGACAAAAGCTGCGGTAATGTGCAACAATCCTGGGAAAACATGTAAGATTCCATTGAACAGTGCACTGGAATACAGCAGGTGAGAAAGTATTGCTGGTTAAGACATGTCATTACAGAAGATGGAAGTTCAGATATTGAAGTCAGCATCAGAATATCAAGAACAAAAGAGACATAAATATGAAGACTACATTCTGATTCTAAAAAACTTATATTTGGTGTATGGTAAATCATGACTGTGAAACACAGACAAAGAAACAATAGATAATACAGGAAGTACAATTCTTCAAATTATGGTTGTGTAGAAGAGTTCTAAAAATATTATGGATAGACTGTGAAACCAACAAAAAAGATTTGGGATGACTCGAACTCAACAAACACTGGATTTTATGAAAAAGATATGATTTGTAGGGCACATTTTAAGGGGGTTAGTGGGAGATTTATGTCTATAGGTACTGGTAAGGCACGTTGATGGCAGAACCAGAGGCAGAAGACAACCTTGGATAGACAATGTGATATCCTGGGTTGGGTATCAAAAGGACTATTCATCCGCAAAGAAATTGGCAGAGGATCATACAGAATGGGCTGTCATGATTGCACAATTCCAGTGATGGAGGTATTCCATTAGAAGAATAAATAATGTCTAGCGCCATCCAGTGAATGAGGAGAAAACAAAACATTGAATAAGCTACTCATTAAGTGAGCACTGTCCATTCTGTGCAATGAATGAGGCAGTGGTCCTGTGGAAAAAATAATATTCACATCATGGCATACATGGAAGGAAGCCAAATTTCAGGTTGCACAATCAACCTTAATTTTGCATTTCCTCACTTTTGAGCACTTGACTTTGCAACCTTGATGATTTGTTAACATGGTCTTTTGGGTGCAATAGACCTAATTTTCAGCCCCCTAGGATCCTGGAAGGTGAAAGGATAACGTAACATGTATTTGTATATTGTGGAACCTAGGAGCCCTAGACCAGTGGTGAGCAACTTGTGGCTCGTGGGCCACACATGGCCCATCAGGGTCATCTGTTGGCGGACCGCGAGACAGTTTGTTTACATTGACCATCCACAGGCACGGCCGCCTGCAGCTCCCAGGGGCTGTGGTTTGCCGTTCCTGGACAATGAGAGCTGCAGCCAGCAAGTCCCTGTGGCCCGTGCCCGCAACTCCCGTTGGCCAGGAATGGCAAACTGCAGTTACTGGGAGCCGCAGGTTTCCCAACACTGCCCTAGACTATCCCTCAATTAACCTCTCAATGTATCTACTTTTCTTCTCATGAAAGATTCAGACTAGGTCACCTGAAATTCTTTAACTTTGTCTTGAAACATATATGAGATGCTCATGTGAATCAATCTCATTCCCTGGTTATTACTTAAGAAAGTTCTGATGACTGTTGTTTTTTTGTAAGTAATCTCTTTGCGCAGCCCAGACCAATATTCCAATCCATTTTAAAAGATTTTTGAAGTTCCATGCGTTGATGAGCAGAGTATATATTTCTGAGTTGGTCACTGTGAGTTTCCATAGTGCTTGATGAAAAATTGCTAACATTAGAGCATTGCCAATAAGTTAATTTCCTTGCGTAGCCCATGTTGTTGTTTGGTGGATGACATTTGAATAATTCTGCAGGTGTTCAGGAAATTTGTTCTATGATTTTAAATGTTTTCAACTTCATTTTAGGCTCACCAGCAATTCTTCCAGTGTAGTCTAACACTTCATCATTGTCTTCTCAAGTCAATTTTAATGCTAGGAATAAATACAGTAGTTTGTGGGAGAAGATGATTCCCCTAAAATATTTGCTTGTTAAGCCAATATCTCTCAAAAACATTTGCCTTAAACTTCTGTCAACCAGTTTACTCTCAAAACAATTGTCTAGATTTCACATCACACCTGAAATGCAGGGGAAAATAAAAAACATATGCTGTCACATTTGGCATAGTATATTGGGACTTCGTTCTGGTTTCCACCCTTCTTTAAAGTGAATTTTCAGCTGTAGTAATCTGTTTTTCAGACCGTTTTTTGTCCATGTCCTAACTACATAAGGCATTAAGTATTTTAACTAGATGTTGTTAGTTTCATTTACAGAATCTGATTTTGGCTGTTTTTTCTTTTTCATTCTTAAATGATATGGAAGTTCCATTAGAAACAAGTGATTAAGGTGGAGGAGACCTTGGATTTCTTTGTACCGTATTTGGGGCAAAACGTTCAAAGGATAGCACAATGTCTGTGTTTGCAAAAATACACAATGCACCAATCACACCTACTAACTCCACTTTTCTTTAAACAAACCAGAGTTATGGCAAATAAGCATATAAATGCTTAGCTGCTAAATTGTATACTCCAGTGACAGGGTTTTGTCAACACAAGGTGAGATTTTCAAAAGCGCCTATGTAACTTGGGCACACAAGCTCATTAACTTTCAGTGGGACTTGTACTTGTAGTCACCCATTGCAAGTATGCATGTAGCTTTGCAGAAACACCCACACTTGTTAGAAAATCTATTTCTTGTAAGCAAAGCAATTCAGTATTGCCTAACAGAAACAACAGGAGCATTTACAAAGGATGAGAACCCACAGTAAGAAAGTATTCTTTAGGGAATAGACTTCTGAAGGAGCACTTTATTCTCCTGTAGCCCAAAGAAGCTTTGTTGACATAAGGTTCAGTATTAAGATTTGTTTTATCCTACTAACAAGAAGCCTTCTAGGTCCCAATACATGCATTTTCTATTCAGGGTGTTACATCTATAGTTGAAACAACATTGCTTTGCCTTGGAAGAGCAAACTTCTCTGAGTTGTATAGACATACTTGACTTCTGTGTTCCACTCTGCTTGCATGTGCAACTCTCTCATTAAGCTCTATCTGATGATCACTCTATCCAGTGAAGACCCGCTAAATCGATGGCAGAGTGCTCTCCGGTCATCCCTGGTACTCCAGCTCTCCAATTAGAGTAAGAGAAGTCGATCAGAGAGCGTCTCCTGTTGACTTAGCTCAGTGAAGACCCCAGGGTAAGTTGACTGAAGTTATTCATATAGCTGGAGTAGCGTAACTTAGGTCAACTTACCCCAATAGTGGAGACAAGCCCTAAGAGGAGAACTAATTTGTGTAAGGATCTATTTCATGGATTTCCTAACCCGTCCTATGGTAGATGACCAAAGAAACCACACGGATGCCTGTTAAGGATTAAGGGAGAATGGGTTTCCTGGTTACCAGGAAGAGTGCTCCACTCTTATCACATCATTCACTCTTTCCTTCTCTCTCTCTCTCTCTCTCTCACTAGTCTAGTGGGTTTTCTGACACTTCTTGTTTCCTCATCAGTGTGTCTTTTTAAAACTCACTCAGAATTGCTATTTTGATAACCCCAGGATTTGATTCTAAAAGAGGGGAAGGCGAAGAGCTCTGTAGAAGCAAGAGAAGATCTATTAGTTTTCACTCATTGCGGTCTTGTAACTATAGGGTATTTGTACTGAAAAGGGAACATCTACATAGAAAATGGATACTCTCTAGGGTTAATTACTTACACCATAATGACGTCAGTGATTTTAAATAAATGTAGCTTATTTTTACACACTGGATTGAGCAATAATTCTTGGTCTATCTTCAGTGGTATTTTCCTGATGAAATCTTGCTCCCAAATACTTTAATTTTTGTAGGTGAAAATACTGACACAGAATGAAAATGGCAAACTGCAGGCTGCCCTACTTAGCAATCTGAAGAGTGCAGTCACAGCAGCCTTTCTCATGTTGCCAGAAAGTTTCTCTGAAGAAGACCTCTATATGCAGATTGCAGGACTCTCCTATTCTGGTTAGTATATGTATTTAAAGTTTCTGTTGAGAGAAATAGTCTTTGATAAGATGTCATACTTTGTAATTTGAGCTGAAATACTGCACAAATAATAGAAAGTCTAATATATGGTAAGCTCCAGAATAGAAGTGGCTCAGTGAGGCTGTGACTATTCATACGTTTGTTGAGCTAAGGAAGGATGTGTAAGATCTGATCCTGCATTTGAATGCAGTGTGTGTTTTGCTATCAATTTGAACTGGAACAAGGTTCCACCATGCTGCATTGTGCCTACAGTATTTCATGCTCCAGTAACTTCAAGAGAGTTTGGTTCCAAAGGAGATATTGGGATGCCCTTTAGGTAAGGCTGAGTCATAATTGCTGTGTTTCAGGAGGCCTTTAAAACACACTTGAGAATTTAGTTTGTGCCTGAAGATAATAAGGGGATGAGCTTGCTCTTACATTACTGTGGCTACCTCAGCATACTTTAATTTTTAATATTTCAAAGACCTGAAAATACATTTGGTGCTCTTCTCCACTGTATAAGGTAAACCTAGTCAGTTTTCTGACAGATGCTAAAGAGATTTATTGTTAATCAAATATTATGTTTTGTGATCAAATTCTTCTGTATCTTATTTTTTATCAATTGCTTTTTCTAAAGATGCAGTTGCCTTTTTAATTATGGAAATCCTGTTCGTTTGCAGTTATCAGTTTTTAAAACAATCCATCCTCATGTAATTTTACATTCCCTCTTGTCTAATATTTTGGAAGAATGGAATAGAGATGAGTTTATTCATAACAGAAGCTTTCATTTAAAAGACTTCAAAGCACTGCACAAGTTATATATGAATCATTTCAAGCACCACTTAAATGCAGCGCCCCCTGGGGTAAAAAGTGTTACGCATTGAACCATCACAAAGTAAAAAAAGAATACTGTATCTAAGTGAAGTGGTAACGGGTGTTTTAGCTAAGCACACTTACTAACGGATTACATAATCACCCCAGTTGGAATCTGACTGAGTCTTCTCTGAAAAGCGCTGTGGGATTTGCAATGACCATAAGTGGTCAGGGTAATTCTTTACTTTTGTAAGTAATGACACAGTCAATACAAAAGCGGGAAATCATTTATTTGACTAAAAAATGTTGTTACTGGCTTTACTGCCTGAATAAAAGTGAAGTGGTAACATTCCAATTTTGGGATGTTTCAGAAAATAGGTGAGTGATGTTGAGTGTTTATGGACAGCATTTGCATTGTTGCTGTTGTACTAAATCTTGACTATTTTCACAATCCCAGTAGATGAAACTTGTTTTATATATTGCCTGCTCAATCCCTTTGAGGCAACCAGTATCTTACATGGTATATTTGACACTGATTCTTTCTATTTCTTTACCTAATAAAGTTGTTCATGAACTTTATGGAGTTATTTTTTAAATCACTGAAGCACACTGCATCTTGGGCTGATAGTGATGATAAGTTCTGCTGTGCTTGGCATGACAGAGCTTTGTTTTCTCTCAGCTAGAGCTGTTTACTTCGACTGTTTACTTCGACTGTTTCTTTGGAGGCTGTGGGAGAACAGGCTAAGGAGTGCATAGAATCCATTAAATTAAATAATAAAATTACTGCCTTGCAGTATTCAGCTCTTGAGTGTGGGGAAACAAAAATTGATTCAAGATTTTGTTGCTGTTCACATAATACTATTAGCTATGTATTAATTTTGTAATAATACTATTAGCTATGTATTAATTCAAATCAGAATGAGCTCTCTCTCCTGGATGGTTGTTTTGAAGACTGTGTGCAATATCTAGCATGATGAGGCTGTTCCTGTTTGGACCCTCTAGGCCAGAGGTTCTTAATTAGGGTACATGTACCCATGAAGGTACACAGAGATCTTCCAGGGGGTACATGAAGTCATCTAGGTATCTGCCTAATTTTATAACAGGCTTCATAAAGCACTAGTGAAGTCGTTACAAACTAAAATACAGGGAATGACTTGTTTATATTGCTCAATACACAATACATTGAAATTAAAGTATAATATTTATATTCCAATTGATTTATTTTATAATTACATAGTAAAAATAATGAAGTAAGCAATTTTTCAGTAATAGTGTGCTGTGATACTTTTTTTGTATTTTTATGTCTGATTTTTGTAAGCAAATAGTTTTTAAAGTGAGGTGAAACTTAGAGGTTCACAAGGCAAATCAGACTCCTGAAAGGGTACAGAAAAGAGTCCGGGAAGTTTGAGAGTCACTGCTCTAAGCACTTCCAGATTACAAGTAATTTCAGTCTTGAAGTAGAAAGAACTAAGTAGTAGTGTGTAGTGCTTAACAGAATTATCTTAACAGTGAAAAAGAGCAGTGCGATTAGAGGGCAGGGCAAATGTTTGATGAGAGCGGGTGAGCATATATATTAATGTTTATGATCACAAAGGCATGAAATGTTGCCTAAGCAAAAAAACAAAAACAAAAAACAAACAACTGCAGGGTTGGGAGTGGGAGAGAGAGGGGCCCACAACTTTGTACCTCAGGGATGTAGCAGGAGAAAATTTTATCCTCTTGTAAATGGAGAACAGGGAGGACAAGAGACAATATGGCTGTGGTGATCAGAAGCAGCAGCAAGACGGGGAAGGAGCTACAGAGCTAGCCAAGTGGGTGTGCTGTGCATTGAAACCCATTGATTAGATTAAGAACTACATTGATTGACTGTCCACTATGTATTTTGAAAAAGGAAATTGGTGGGGTAATGGAAATGAATGAAAGTGTAAATTACAGATACTAAAATACAGATATTGAGTCCTGTGTTCTGCTAAGGTACTTTGCAAAGTATTTCTTTCCTAGAGAAATGTGACACTAGTCGTGATCTAACACTGCTGCTGACTGTGGTCTAAATTCAGCCCTCAGATACATGTATGCACTTGCCATTGACTTCTGTGCGAAGCATTTGCTCTCTTCCTATGGTATTTCTAAAGTGCTTATTTCAGGATCTAAAGCACCAGCACTACTCAGTATAACTTTACACTTGGCTGTCTGTTAAAATTATCATGTGAGTGCTAAGAACTTCATTTGTTAAGGATTTGGGCATTTCAAACATCTTAGAGAGATGGGATTGACTTAATGGTGGTGTTTTTTTTAATTAAGTAAAAATGTCAGCACAGTGGGCTAGTGGAAGCACAGTATGGTGTGAACCAGATGCTATCTCTATGCTATTCTCCTTGAGCTGGCAGGTGTCTGGAAAGTAAGTATTTCATTATTAGAAGACAGGCCTCATTGAGGAGTGCATGGGGCTTTGGAATAATCAGAACATAAACAGCTTCAGATGATTGGTATCTAGTTCTATGTCATGTTAATCCCACGTGCGTTCCATGCCTTTGTGTTCTGTTTCTGATTTTTATTTTTTTTTTGTCAGTTAACTATTTTTCTTTCTTTGGTTTAGGTGATTTCAGAATGATAATTGGAGAAGACAGGTCAAAGGTGCTAAACATAGTGAAACCGAATGTGCCCCATTTTCGGAAGCTCTACAGTAACATATTACAGGAGTGCCCTCAAGTGGTGTATAAGCACCAGCTGGGCAGGCTAGAGGTAAATGGTTTACATTGTATGTTTTAAATCTACAAGTGGAACTGCTTTGTTACTTGGACAGAGAGCAGAAATCACACAATGCACCAGTGTGAATTTCTCTAGTTTTTCTCGTTCACATTTGTTATGCTTCTGTTACTCAACTACTTCCAGCAATTAGCAAACTTGGCACAAATACCAGTCTATAAGAACGAGGTTTATCTCTCATGACAGTAAACTGCAGTTCATCCTCTTATTGGGTATTGCTGCTGAATGAAGGAGTCTTGGCAAAGGGGAGGAGGCTGGTTTAAAACAGGTGGCTTGATCACTGCCATTCAGAAGCAGCAGATTATGGAGTATGATGAACAAAACCAGGTGGTTTGCAACAAAGAATTGGACAATAAATCACTTTCAGGTATTGTTAGCTGCAACCAAATTAGCCTAGGTTTCAGGGAACCCAAAGAAGTTTGAGTTCTAGCTACACAGTTCAATGAACCAAACCCAAACTGAGTCCTGGCATCATCTCACCATAGCCTATACTCCAGAAGTCATCCCTGGAATTCAGATAGCACAAGAAGATCCTGGAGGAAGTGGATGACTAAGAATAACAGTTTGGTTTGAAAGTGCATTATCAGAGCAGAAAATACCAGATGAAAATTGCTGGCCCTTTTGAGTTACCCCTCATCTCATGTTGCAGGTGATTGTGGATTTACATCATAACACGAGGGTCCAGTCCAATCTGTTCACTCATTCTTGTGTACGTTCTAAAGATTGTTGAAATATAGTCATCAAAACCATAAGTTGCAGACCAGTAGCAGTTATTTCCTCTCAGTTCAGTGCATGGAGGAACTTTGCAATGGAATAAATAATTAATGTGAACTGTTGCTTTGAAGAATGGAATCTCTTATTTGGAATTTTATTTATGTATATATATAATATAAAAAATTGAAATAGACTTACTAGTAAGTTCAGAAATAAAAAAAAAAATGTGGACCAAACATTTCCTTCAAGTTACATAAACCTGACACGATGCAAAGTTTTACGCAGATGAGAGAGACATTTTTCAAACAGTTTTGGTGAAAACTAATTGTAAAATAGCGAGAATCCTTCTATATTACATTAATAATTTTACTTAATGCTGGAACATGTTCAGCACATGGAACATACTCAGCACAGTTCCATGGTCTTCATTTGTTTTCCTTATTTTCTGCATTTATTTTATTTAAGAGTAATTTGAGTAAATTAAAAATACATATATGCAGTTGGGTTCCTCAATTGCTTGCACAGTCAGCAAGATAGCATGTGCAAATTGGATGGCTATCTAAAAATTAAAAATTAAATCTTGTGCTTAGGTTGCCTTTCAAGGTCATGATTGAGATTATGTTCTGGAAAAGCAGTGGGAGCTCTCACTTCTGTTGCCTATGACTCTGTGTATGAGCACATGTAATAGACTGCATTATCTTTCTGCATATATATGCAACTTTGCAGCTTTATGATCAACACAGCTATACCAGGGATCAAAGATAGCCAAAACCCTTCTCTGCTCACTTTGGAAACGTGTGGATTTTCTGTTAACCATCTCTACTACATGTGTCTGAGTTCACAATTTTCCTTGTTTTTGTGTTTGTGATGTTCAGATTGATAAAAGTCCAGAAGGTCAATTCATGCAGCTAATGGCTTTGCCGAGAACTCTTCAACAAAAGATAACTTCTTTTGTGGACCTTCCTGGGAAGAACAGAGATGTGGAAGAGGTTTTGTTGAAAGTGGCCCATGACCCTGACTGTGGATTAGTGGTACATAAGGGTAGGTCTGTGTATGCATGAGAGGCAGTCTCTAATTGGAAGTGATATATTTAAGAATTAGTTTTATTATACAACATGGAAACAGCTTAAGAGAATTCAGCCCATCAGTTTAAAGGGGTAGAGGCAGAAGAGAGAAATTACAATTCTGAGATGTTGCGTTGTACCCAAATGCTTAATTTTAGGATGCAGTAGATGCAAATACATTCTCAATAAAAACCTTAGTGTTTGTATATCAACTTCTACTTGTCCAAATTAACATGGAAAATATAAAGTTCCTGTTTCAAATCCTAAAAGGAGATCATTTTAAACAAAAACTCAGTTTAATTAGAACATTTAATTTTCTGGTTGCTTGAGAGGACTGTCTTGCCTGTCAGAACAAATGCATAGGTTCAATCAAGTATTGAGCTTCAGTGGTATGCAAATGGATATTGTGCTACTCAATACATTTGAATTTGGAAGAATAACTCCAACAAACTGCAAAATCCTCACATTATAATTAGCACATATGTGGGATGTCTTGGCAGAGACATCAAACTTTGGGCCAAAAAACCTGTTGTCATGTTACCAGGTTAATGTATAGACGGTTGTGCTGCTGCCACCAATGCTGTTCTTGTTCTGTAGATAAATGAAAATATTTAGCATTTTTACAGTTCTTCACATCTTCAGAGTACTTGACAAGCACTAACTAATCCTTGCTGCAACACTGTGACAGAAAATAATGAAACATGCATAGTTGTGATATGTCCAGGACCACATAGTAAGTCTGTCAGAGCAATGTTAATTTCTTTATGCACAGATATTTCTCCAATCAAGGAGAATAAACTTTAATGATGCAGTTTTAATAAAAACCGTTTCTAAAAAATCTCACTTCTTACTTTGTAATGCAGCATAGTAATGCACGTGAAGATGGAGACGTTATAATTGAGACCAATACTCTTCTACATTCTTCAGTGCGTGATAGTGTGCAAAGGCTGTGTTGCACACAAAAGTTCATACAAAAAAGTGTGCGTTATAATTTAAACAGTATACCTGCATGTACTTTTACAGCCACTGTTCTTTTTAATTGTATTTTTACAGCAGTGTCTAAGGACAAACCAAGAATGAAGAGCCGTTATGCCTGGCACTGTGTCAACAGAGAGAAGTAGACAGCTCTTTCCTCAAAGAGCTTATAGTCTAAATAGATAAGACTGACACAGGACAGGGGAAAAGAGTGTAAAACAGAATGTGAAAACACAATTTCATATTGAACTAGTTTGTTCAATTCTTTAACAAGCCCAGGCAGTGAAATATGAAATGACAAAGCCCTGCTGAAACTGCATGCTGAGGAAACATGATTGATTGAACTACCCATGACTGGGCAACTGGTACAGAAATATTACGGGGAAGATTGACTTAATGGAATCAAACTCTGTTAATTACTACCAAGTCTTCAGTATTGTTTTTCCATATATACAGTGCCATGTTTTGTGTGTGTGTGTGTGTGTGTGTGTGTGTGTGTGTGTGTGTGTGTGTGTGTGTGTATATATATATATATATAATATATTATATACACACACACAATCATTTGGAACAAATTCTCGAATGAGCATGAGAAAGCAAAATAGAAAGTTTTTGTTAAGATAATTGTAAGTTTTACTTCCAGGCTTCTTTATTGTATAACTGGAAAAATATTTAACTTGTGATTTTTTTAAAAAAACTTTTTTTAAGACTCAGATGGATAACATCTGTGTGTTTATATCCTTTCTCTATACAGGCATTTCAGGAATTGTGAGATCTTCCAGTCTAATACAGAGTTCTAAAACCATACTAACAGCTGGTAAGAACATATGCATTATATACAAATGGACCTTTTGGTTTCAGAAAGTACAGATCTTAAGACCTCAAGCTCTCTTTGTTGCAGATGTTCAAATTATAGACTTTTTGGTCTTGGGAAACAGAGAGAAGCCACTGGAAACATTTGCTAGTAATCATCTCTCTATTTTCTCTAATTATTGGGAAATCATAAAAAAGACAAAAGGAATCTGAAACGGGGTGTGGTGGAGATGTGATTTTAATATACATATATATTACTTTAGAGTTCTGCTCTGTAGAGCACTTGGCTAATTTGTAATGATATTCTGCTCTTAATGACCTCCATAAGGAGTAAAATTCCTTTAGAATTCCCTCAGTGTTTCTATACATGCAGGGAGAGCAAAATGAGTGTAGAGATTTTCACTGTAGACCAGAGACTAAAATTTTTGCCCTAAAAATGATACTAAGCTAAACATTTACTGATAGATGTTTTAGACTACATGTATAATAAATATTTTGCCGTATCACATGCTTCTGACCAATCCCTCTGACAGAAACAAGCATTAGATCCACCCAGTAGTCAAAACTGCTCTCTAGTTGGTGAGTTTCAGTTAAGAGACCAATACATTCATGTTCTTAACGGAGAAAAAATAAGTGAACTGTCTTAGAAAAAGAGTTTGGTGATAAAAGCCACATAAGAAAAGGCTTAACTCTGTTTAATATTCAAATTAAAAACATATACACTGGGCTGGGAAAGGCCAGCTGATGGAGGAAAATAATTGGTTGGCTCTGGGGAAACGTGACGATTGTGTGACTTTCCTCCTTCATCGAAAGAACACATCACCTTCTCCTGATGTGCTTTCTGCCTCCTACAGTGGATCTAATGTGAAAATGCCTGAGTCTTCCAGTTTAAAAAATATTTACCTCACAGCTTATTTAGAGTTAATATATTAGAGCCTGAGTTGTTTACTGAGCCATCAAAGTGGTAGGTGAGTTGGGCCCTCATTAAGGCAGGGTCACTGGTAGGCACGTTGGAGCTTGCTCTAACTTTCACTTCAAGAAAAATCCTTAAATTGTGCAAAGTGGTGACTAGATGTACATTGTAGCTCATGTACATGTCCCCTACCTCCCAAATGTAGTTAGATGAAAATTATGGTGTTTATGGTTTAAGAAGTTATTCTCCATACCACACAATGAAGGATTGACTTTCCAGAGCTGTTATCCGTCTTGAATCAGGGGCGCTGGAACAGAGGGAGCCAGAGGGCCATAGCCCCATCACTTTTTACCAGTTGTAAAAGGGGAAGAGGTAGAGCGGGGCCTCATGGAGAAGAGACAGGATGGGAGCATGGTTTGGGCATGGATGACCCTCTACTTTCAGGGTGCTTCTGCCACTCCTTTCTTGAATTTACATTTCATATTCAATCTCGTGGCTATTCCAAATGTTATGCCTGTTGCCTGTCTAAAAGCAATGTGCTTTGCAGTGTTCAGGACCATTACTAGATTATTTGGGTAAAATAATTATATATTATGGATGTTTGTGGATTGATGTGTTTTTTGTTTTATTTTAAATCATGATGTTTTACAGTCCAGTTGTATTATGTGGAAAGAAAATAGCCAACCTGTTGCCTAATCTTTCTCAGTTCTTTGAAGAGACTGAGAAAAAGAAGCAACTCCAAATTGAAAGAGGTGTGTCCTTTGTAGTGAGTTGGACATATTACTTGTGTGTATAGGGTCTTTGTTGAAGTTCAGATACGTCAAAAGAAGGAAATGCATCTGAAGCTGAGGAAAGATGGGCTTGATGTTGAAGCACAGGAATAGGAGTTGAACGATCTGGCATCTAATTCCTGCCTCTGACATAGGCTTCCTGTGTGATTTTAGAGTAAGTCACTTAACCCTTCTGTGCTTCAGTTTGCCTTTCTGTAAAAGTAAGGATAACATTTAGCTACCTCATGTAGCTTTTGATCCATTCATCTTCATAAAGTGCTTTGAGATCCACAGATAGGTGCTATAGAAGTGCAAAATATTGGTTAAAACAAAATATTGGTGTTTAAACCTTCAAAAATGTCTATGAATTCAGTGCTTGTGAAAGTTGACTGCCTTGGAGAATGAGACTGTTCGTATACAGACTGTTACAGTATGAGCCATAGCAGTGCAAGCTTCCCCACATTGCTCTGCTGGAGTTTCTAAACTCTCACCTAGAAAGACCCCCCTCGGACAGTCCATTGGTAGCTCCTTCTCCATGCCTATTCAGGCTACTTATGGGGATTTCTGTGATGTGGCTACCTGTGTTTTGGGACCCTAAAAAACACATGATGATGATTTATCTCTACAATGCTTTCTGTTTTGTATGCTTGAAACAGAGCCATCTTGAGATCTGTTTTCTCACCTCTCTAATGTTGATTTTATGCCTAGATACACAGCATCATTAACCTCATACTTTACCATAAACAACATTTTTGCCTTTTAACTAGTCAGTCATGTGGGATTACATTTATCCCTGAAAAAGTTGGTAAGCCTCTCCACATTTCCATGTTACTTTTGGAAATGAAGGGCTGGGTGTGCTGGTTCAGGTCAAATAAAAATGGGCACGAAACTTTGCCTCAGACTTGAACCAAACCCCAGTGAGTCTTGAAAGATTTGCTTCTCTTTTCTTTCCTTCCTCCCCCTTTTCATACATATCTTACCTAGTTCTTGCAAAAAGCAGAAGCCCCAAAATAGGCAGGATTGATCTATTAGGATTACTGGCCTGCCTTAAAGTGCGCAGAGATGAGCCCTCCAGAACCAAGGAAGTTTGGATAAGGATCTGAACTTCTGGATGCCTACCAAAGCCACACCTCTTGAGGTGTGGTCATTGCTAATTTTAACATCAGAGTGAATGGAACAACTTGAGGTCTTAAACCTGCCCTTTTATAAAAAGCATGTATCAGAAAAACTGCCATATCACTGCAAAGTCTACTTCTGAGCAGCTTTTCTAACCTGCACTGCATACAAAATTATTAATTCCTCTTCGGCATTTGTTTCTTTGGTGTTCTCACCATAGTGTCTTTGTGCTTCACAATTACATTATCTTTATAGCATCCTCGGAGATGAGGTGGGGGTATTCCCCTTTTACAACTTCAGAATGGAGGCAGGAAGAGAGGAAGGCTAAAATTGTTAGGTATTTTGTAATTTTGGGTGCCCAACTCAAGAGCCTGAATTTCCAGAGTACTTAGCATTTTTATAGCACTTCATATGTTTGAGCAAAGCTTCAGTCAACTTTGGTTGCAGTTGTGAGCGCTAAGCACTTCTGGAAATCTGACACCAGGTGTCTCACATTGTGTTCCTCCTCACTGTCTGGAATGTCCAATTCGAGGCCACCTATGAAAATGCAGGTAAGTGCCATCACACAGGAAGTCTGTGGCAGCGCAGAAGTAGAATTCAATTCTCAAGGATGATACAGGAACTCCTCACTTAAAGTCGTCCCGGTTAATGTTGTTTCGTTGTTACGTTGCTGATCAATTGGGAAACATGCTCATTTAAAGTTGTGCAATGTTCCCTTCTAACGTCATTTGCCAACTGCCTGCTTTGTCCACTGTTTTTAGGAAGAGAAGACCATTGCAGCTAGCTGGTGGGGGCTTGGGACTAGGGTGGATCCGCAGTCCCCCTATCAGCTCCCCACTCCCAATTGTTGGCAGTTCAGTTGTTCCTCCCCCACTGCCATATGCTGCTGCTGCCCTTTGCCTTGGAGCTGCTCCTGGAGCCTCCTGCTTGCTGTGCAGGAGTAAAAGGGCGGGGGGGGGGCGGGCTGGGGACACAGAGGGAGAGAGACAGAGAGAGCTTGGGGCAGCAGCTGCTGTCTCAACTTCCTGATCTACTTAAAAAGACAGTGTATTTAAGAATTGAGTCAACTTACTTAAAGGGACAGTGTGTATCTCTCACTCTCTCCCACACACAAGGTGTGTGTCTGTCTCTGTCTGCTATGCTGACTCCCCTCCCTCCATTGGTGCTGCCTTGTAGAGTATGAGAGGCTACATTAACAACGTGTTAACCCTTGAGGGTTCAGCCAAAAGCTAGTTAATCATTTAGCAGTAAGGCATTCCCTGGGAAATATCCCACCCTCTGACTTCTCTACCTCAACCAAGCTTCACAATCATCATCACTGTGTACCGGTATTAAACTGTTTGCTTGTTTAAAACTTATACTGTGTTTGTGTGTATATATACATATATATAATAATATAGTCTTTAGTGAAAAAAAATTCCCTGGAACCTAACCCCCTCATTTACATTAATTCTTATGGGGAAATTGGATTCGCTTACAATTGTTTCACTTAAAGTTGCATTTTTCAGAAACACAACTACAATGTTAAGTGAGGAGTTCCTGTATTCAACTGCCTGAACCTACAGACAAGAGTTTTTCACTACACAGCCCAGATTCATCCCCAGAAAACCATCTATCTTGTGCACTGATAGCAGGGGTTCTGGAGGGTAAAAAGTAATACATAACCATGGAATTAAAGATTTACAAGGGGATCAGATTAAGGATATTTCATAACTTCAGAGTGCTTGACTTTGCAACCTTAACTTTCTTTTAATATAAGTTTGTGGATGTAATAAATATTTAGTTTATGTTTGTATCATACTAGAGCTCTCGTGGAATTTGGGAAAGAATGTTTTTTTCATTTACTTAGAAATTAATTATTAATAGTATTATTTAGCTTATTACTACTGCTTTATATATTCCTCCAAGTGTGAGGCTCATGAAATCTTTGCGATTGTTTCATCAATCTGAAGGCTTGCAGTATGTTCTAAAGAAGACCTTGAACCAATTTCAGTTTGACACTTTCAGTTGAAGTTTCATAACTACTTTAGATATTTAATGCTAGAGGACTGTCACTAATACATGCACTTCAGAATGTCTAATCTGTACTGCTTAATTAATATTTAAAGAGTAGTGACTTCTGTTTGTTTTAGCTTGGACCAGTTCATTTTCTTATTTATTGTGGTACAGTACACAAATGTGTGGGCCAATCCATAGCAGTGCAGCTGTTCTAATAGTACAGTACAACAAATCTGTTCTAAGGACAGGTCTTAACGAGTTGAGTTCATTTTAATTCAGTTACACCTAAAGATACTGATTTTGTTACTCTTCTCCTTAACAAAGATATCTCTTAACTCTAATTCTCCTAAGAAGATTTTGAACTAGTACAGATGTAAAAAAGTGTTATGGATCTTGGCTTATGTATCCAACTGTCCCTTACACCCTTCTTTCTCACACAGTCCTATTCAAGTGATACTGGCAAACATATGGGTAAGTGGCAATGCCAGCCATTGAATCAGTGGTTTGAAGCTCTTCATCCATTTTCCTTCTATTCCTGGCAACTGTGTTGGCAAGGCCTGATGTCTGGAATCTCATCCCTAGTACATTTGTGAAACGTTATGTTAATTTTTCCTATCATCATTCTAGCTGAAAACCAGTGATTGGTAGTTCTGACTTTAGAAAAGGAGATAATGTATGAATACTAAAGAAGCTTCCAGGTAATCACTAAATGATGTTTAATTAGTACAATTAGTAAAGGATACTTGTTGCTTTTTGTAACAGCCTTGCTGCTTTAAAAAAGAAACCGTGGATCCTAATATACCTACAATCCAGCCTTTAACAAGCTAATCTACACCACGTTGTTAAAATGAGAGTAATTCATATCCAGGGTGGCGGCCATTACTTAGCTGGCACACTGTTTGTTTGCTAACATTATTTGGCAGAGTACACAGTCACAACAAACAATTTCAAACCACCTAACAGGACTATCCTTCATCTTTCTATGCAGTGTGGTTTTCAAATTGAGCTTGAGCTCTGTATTTTTGTTTTTTATTAAATGCCCTATTTAGCTTTTGAAAATGTGCATGTATAATTTCTGAAGTCTGTGTGGAGATTTTTGGTCTGTTTTCTATTAGAGATGGCACCATCATTTGGTTTATTTTTCCTGAAAGCTGGAGTCTGTATAGTCTTGTGGAACTGAAAACTTAGAAAATGTATGTTTAGTTGTTCTTAAGGAGTGATTGTATGTTGATATTTTTGAGTTTGGAAACTTTATCTGAAATAATATCACACTTCATTATATTGACAGCAATGAACCATTTGAGATACAGGTTTTTGTGAGACAAACATACATTCCACTGAATGTTGACAAATACATGTGTCAATTCAATATATCAAGGGCCTTTTCTGCTTCTATTCTTAATTTTATTTCACTTTAAGAGACTGGGTTTATAGGTAAAATATTGCAAACTAAATAATCTGTGTTGCTGAAGTTCCATTGAAGTCCACACTCATGCTTGAGTGTTGTTCTAAATAAGAGATGGTTTTTGAGAATTGGGAACTAAATTTGCTTCATGTTTTATGACACTTTGCTGTAATTATGTGCAAGTAGCCTTTATATGTTGACATCCATTGTTTGGTGCAGTGGCTGTTAACCAGCCAACAGCAAATATTAATCACTGCTGCACTTCACTGTAAGTGCAGCTGTTTAATAGTGCAGTGGTTCTTAGCCAAGGGAGTGTGTACCCCCAGAGGTACACAAGACTTACAGGCTTACATCAGCTCATCTAGTTTTACAACAGGCCACATAAAAAGCACTAGTAAAGTCAGTACAAACTAAAATTTTATACAATTACTTGCTTATACTGCTTTATGCACTATACAATGAAACGTAAGTACAATATTTCTATTACAATTGATCTTTGTATAATTATATAGTAAAAATAGAAAGTAAACATTTTTTCAGTAATAGTGTGCTGTGACACTTTTTTTGTATTTTTATGTCTGATTTTGTAAGCAAGTAGTTTTTAAGTGAGGTGAAACTTGGGATATGCAAGACAAATCAGACTCCTGAAAGGGGTTCAGTAGTCCGGAAAGGTTGAGAGCCACTGTGATAGTGCATATGTTAATCCTGAACATGAGTACATGACAGGAAGTGAAGAATACTCCCTCTGTGGTAGATACAGGGGAAGTTTGGAAATATGGCTGAACTTTAACATTCTAGGATATTTTGGCTAACCCCTTACACACACACACACACCCCTCTTTCTTTCTTTCTTTCTTTCTTTCTTTCTTTCTTAATGGCCAGAAGCACGTACAGCTTGTTATGGCTCAATCCCCAACAATGTTTGCCGTTGTGCATCATTTTAAGTCTGTATTCTGCATCGTCTCATGGAAAAATTTAAGGGTGGGGAAGGAGGGAGAGAAGGAGATCCACAAAGTAATCATGGACTCATAGTAAAACCTGAAAGACACTTGTTGTCCAAGTGCTCACGAGTATGTCTTCTAACACACCTTCTGAAATGGGTGTAGAATTGTGGTCATTAACTTTTACTACAGATGTGAATCGTCACCCAGAGGGCTGTTATAAGAAGTTGGCTATATGCAAGAACCTGCATTTTTGTTTATAGCATGATGGGTTGAGAGAGGAATATATAAAGCATCTTACTACATAAGATTTGAGTCTCAAGGCTCAAGTGGGTGGTGTTCGTAGAGTGCTCACTTCAGGGAGGATATTAAGAAAATGTCTTGATATTCTACAGCTGCAAGAGGCTGTACTGGTTGGCAAGCAGATAGAACTGGCTGACTTTTCTGACTGCAGTGCCAATATAGCAAAGAAGCCCTGCGGGGATATATTAACAGCTTTATTGCTGATACTCCACCTGCCATACTGGTGTTATAGTGAGAGTGCATTGATTTCATTGGAATGGCAGAACATAATTTGTACATACAGCAACTTCAGTATCACAGGTTTGTGTTTTCTTGGTGTACAGTACCCTGGTGCTTGGGCAGTAGTCAACAGAGTCATATTTTTTTTTTTTTAGGCGCTTTTAATATTATTTGGGACAGGAACTATTTTTTTTCCTGTTTTACTGTGCCTAGTGCAATGGAGTCCTAGTCCAAGACCAAAGCTCTTAGATGACACCATAATGCAAATAACGGATTATTTTTCATTTATTTTTCTTGACTGCAGTACTCTAGAGTCCATATGTATGCAACTGTATAAATTTTAATTTGAAAAGTATTGTGCATGGTACGTATGGTACGTATTCCAAACAAAGTTCTGTGTTAATGTTTGGGTTGAACAGTTAAGTACTCAAGTGAATAAATACAAAAATTAAGATTGCATGCACAACCTTAACTCAACCTTTTCCTGCATGACAATTATTATACTTTTTAATGACATAATCCCATTGTTTCTGCAGTTTATCATACTTTTTCTATGGTGTTCAGCGCTCAAATAATATCTTGTAACTCTTTGTATACATATTACATGTCTTTCATTATATTAATTGTCGAGTATTACTTTGATTTAAAATATTATTTAAAATACTTGTATATGAAATTGATTACCATTTAAGACATATTTTAATAATTGAATGAGATGTACAACATCTTATTTTCACCTTTCCAAAGATGCTATTCATGGATGATACACTTAACTCTGAATCTAAGTTGCCCATCTGTCAGCAAGTTGTCACTGTTCTGTTATACTGAAATATGTTTAGCAAATATGGTTAAATGATTTTAATGTACTTGGTTAGTCTGGCATACAGAGTAGTGCACAGTTCTGCAAGATGATATGCATACATAAGGTTGTAGAAAAGGTAGTATATAGTTTGAGTAGATTTTGATGCATACGTACAAGGGGGCAGAACTATAATTGTGCAGCCTTAAAATCTAGATTTTCAGATTTCTGAGTGCTTAACCCGGTAACTTCAATGTTCTTATCGTAATGTAGGGAATTTCATAGTATTTTTTTAAATAAAAAATGAGGTGGGGAGGAGGTAAGAAATACATAAAAAGCTTTGCTCTAGAGGGCCTCAGAGCTTTGCTGGCTTGCCAAAAATGAGCAATGCTTTGTTTTAAATTCCATACTTTGGTACAGTATGGTTAAACACAGCAGAACATCATGTCCCTTTCACATTAGACCCACAAGAGTGGACCCCTCTCCTGCAAACTTTAGGAACTGAGTAGCTAAAGGTGCATCTTGCAGAGTACACAGAAATAGACTCTTAGCTGTTCACACCTAGAATGTGCACAAGTACTGAGGCAATGTCTACTTTAGATCTCTGGCTAAGTCCCTGCACGCCTTCATGAAAAGTAGCCATGCATGCATGGCTATGTCCTTTCTTACACACTTAATGAAGAAGTAATATGCAACATTCCATTCCAAAAAGCTCAGATCAGAACAAATTTTCACCACAATACGCAGAGGCACTTTTCCTCAGAGAGCTATTACTTGGCCAAATATCATCTTTCCCTTCATGGCTCTTTCAATTGCAGGACTGTTTTAAGAGAAAAGTTCAAGCATTTTTTTATAATGAGAGAAACATAATTTTTTCAGTCAGGTCCTAATTTTCTCAACCTCTGCCCTAATAGCTGATTGTCCTTACTGGTTGGACTCAGGATCATCTAATGATGGCCTTGGCCCCTCCAATCCCTGCTCTCACTTCCCCAGACAGTCCTAGTATTCAGCTCTGCCTTTGCTGGGCCAGCATGTTCTGCTGCATTACTTATGATCTCCATCAACTTTTTGGCACCCACCCCATGTCATCATGCTCTCCCACTCAGCAGAACACATGCAGTGGGTGGTGGAGAGCAGGGACACAACAATGCTTCAACAAGAATAGACAATGCAAATGCTCTGAGTTATCACTGCAGGTGTCTTCAGCCGTGTTAGGAGTAACAGGTTGCAACTTGGTCCCCTTACCTAATCCAGATATGTTTGCATACATATATACAATTATACTTTCACAGTCCTTTATTCATTTGGACTCTTATTGTCATCAGAAGCACTTCAGGGTGAAGAGTGCCTAACCTGTTTTGAATCATGCATTATTATTCTTAGCTGTTGCTATCCACGGAATTTGTCAATTTTGTCTCACGTGTCGTCAGCTTCTATTAGCTACTATATCATGAATCTGTCAAGAAAAGGAAAAGTTAGCTATCTGTTGTTGCCATACAAATAGCCTTTGGTCACCTTTCCTGGGAAGTATTTTATTTGGAGATTTGCTTAAGGCTTTCTCAAGAACTAAATAGTTTTTTCTCTTCTTAAGTTCTGCCTGTCTTTTTTTTTTTTTTTTTAGGTTTGAAAAAATCAGTGACTTACAGTATGAAGAAAATGTATAAAATGACAAAAGGATGTCTAAGGAAGACTTCCTGATGTCCAAGTTGTGTACATACTATGTATAGGTAAATAAACAGACCTATTTTTCTCTGCAAATATTGTGCAATTGGTACCTGTTGCTTTACCTAACTACGTAAACTGTGGATAGGTAGCAACAATTATACTACGTATATACAAATATTTGCTCACATGAGGTGCGGACCTCATTTGGTGCAGATAATTTGCTAAAGGCTGAGGGAATTCTTTTGCAAGTATACTTAAGGTTTTCCTGCATATATTAGAGATTTGACTCTGAAATACATTTGCCAGAAATGCTGGAGACAGAAATGCTTGTTTGCACATCTGAAAACAAAAAAAATAAAATCCCTATTGATAGAATCTAGACTATTTTGGAAAGGAAAACTTTCTTCTCAAGCTTTCTCCTCTTCTCATCTCCAATCTCTTCTGAGGAGTTTATAGAATTGTGGAGTCCAGTTGAATTTTAACTAGATATTTAAACTTTCCCCACACAATGCTTTATTTTTTTTTTTACATTAAATCCATTGAGCACATGTATTTTAAGAGTGCAGTATTACTCTATAACCCTTTTAATCCATCAAGAATACATTTTTCTCACACACAACCCAGAAAATACTTAATAAGAGAGAAGCATTCTGGAGGATATATGTCACTGTCTGTGCCATGTCTGGGAACGTGGATAACTGAAGAGTTACGAGTGGTAAGGTATCATAAAGGTCAGCCATTCTTGGCAATCCTTTTAGTTGACAGCAACATAACTCACAACCAAGTAGTGGCTGGGAGGTTGTATTTCAAAACAAGGTCAATTTTCATTAAGCTTCTAGGTCCAGTAATGTATAAGTTACAGAATATATTTTAAGTGTTCTGCACTACCAACTTACAAAGAGCTTTAAAATCAGCCTGGGTAAAATCATGGAAATTGTTGTTAGTTACAGTATAAACTACTTGATTAATGTAAATTGTAATTAATCAAATCAGCTTTACAAAAGAGATTCAACTATTAGATTCCTATTTTCAATAAGTTATTAAAAATGCGATCAGTGGAGGCATTGACCTTTTAATGTAAAGAGAATCTTTGATGTAGTGTATTACTGCTGTAGGTAATGGGAATGTTTGAGAATTCCTTTTTCTCTTTGGATCAAGTGGCTTTACTTTGCTTATCCAAAAATCGGTTTTCTTAACACGTGTTCTCCATATGAAGGGGCTTGACAGGGACATCCTTTGTCTCACTATTTGATCTGTTTTTAAAGCCAATGGCTATTGCAATAAGGGAAAAACAATAATATAAAGAAGTTAGGAATTTAAAAATAACTTTCCCACAGACTGTCTTTTGTTGCATAACCTTAATTACTCAAATTTATCATTTGATTTTGTTTAATTGGAAGTTTTAGGAAAATCTTAAATTACAAAAGGAACTGAGGGTGTAAAACCAGCTGTTACCTATTTCCAAGGAATAATTTAAGCATATCATGCAGCTTGGAAATGGGAGTGGGAAGCCGAGGAAATAACATAGTGTAACATGGCTCATTAATTCAATTCTGCTTTCATCACTGTTGAACAGATGTTACAATCTATGATTTTAAAATCCTGGAGAGCTTAAAGTGGTTAAATTTAAATCTAGAGTCAGTAAATAAAACTAGATTGTTCCATTGAAAGCTTTATTGGAATGAGACTGGTAATAGAGAACAATGAATATCTTCCCAAAGCCATTGTTCCTATTAATTGCCTTTCCTATATGTATATTCCTAGCATTTTTTCATCCATCAGTAGTTGGTTATAAATCTTGGAATAGGGTCAAAGAAACTGGACGAACGTTTTTGTAGTGTGTGTACTTTTTGATAGTGGAAGGCTTTAAGTTTCCAAACTTCCAGAAATATAGTGTTTTGGGCTAAAATTTCCAATTGATTGGTTCAGGGGGGAAAAAAGTAGAGAGAGCGAGGAAATTTATACTGGAGAATGGCTGAAAACCCATTCCTTCCATTATTTGTCCATATTATAATAGTAAGTCTCTGCTTCATACTATTAGGTATGTTAGAGAGGCTCAAAGTTGGTTTGCAGCTGCTTCTGTACCCTGGGGAAAGGGACCATGAATCAGTAAGCCTAGGATATTCAAAAATCCAAGAGAAAAGTGAAACTGGGAAAACAGGTTAGTCTCTAAGCACAAAGAAAAAGAATATCATCTCCACATAACAGGTGAAAGGTAGCGTCATCCTTGCATCACCTTTAAATGTAAAATAATTGGCACTACTTTTAACTGTGTCATATTCTGCAACAAAAGTTATTCAGATTAGGAAACAGTTGTGTATATATAGCTCTAGCATTGTGCGTCAGGGGTAGTAAGAGGACAAAGTCCCCTTTCTGAAGAGCTCACAATCTAAGTGGCATACACATGGAGGATGAGGTTGAGACATAAAAAAAGACAGACCAGTGGAGCTGAGGTACATAACTAGTTGGTTCCTCCGGTTTTGGTTGGATTTTGGTGGGGTGGAGGGAGAATGAGGGTGTGTGTAAAAATAAAGGTTCTGCTTGATACCCTGCTAGTCTTGTGCACAAAATACCACTTATCTTAACCAAAAATAGATATGGAACAATACTTAAATAATCCCACAAATGATGTATTTTGGAATAAAATGAGTAAAAATTTTCTGAAATCAGTTGCTGATTTAAGAATGAGGCATATTCAGCAGCAAATTCTTTTAAGAATGTTGGACACCATTCAGAATGGCAAAGGCAGGAATAGGAGATAATGGCAAGACAAATGCAAGCCTACTTCTTATGCTGTTCAAATATCCTGAAGTGTGATGTTGAAGGGCTAGATGAGAGTGTAATCACTCCACTGGAAAGTTAGCCTCCATTGTACCAACCAGCAACAGAGTAAGTGTAAACAAAAACAACCATATGTCTTTATCCAAAGAGACAGACTTTGTTTTCAACATCCGCAACCCAACTCCATCATATTGGATGTGGTTAATGCACGAAGCAAGCAACATAATCCCAAGTCAATTCCATGCTATCAGGCTTCTCAAGACAGCGTATTCATTGACAGCATTACTGTTTCAAGTAATAAATTACCAAATTGTCATGGCCAAATACAATTTTATTAATCATGGGAAAGCCAGTATATTTCTGGAACATTACTGGAGACACAAAAAGAACAGATTCAGACCATTCTTAGAGATGGACAGTTAATAGCCAGATTGGTCCTAGAGATACCAAATGTCCCAATTTGACAGTGTGCTGATGAGACATCCCGCATTCTCATTAAAGTGGTGAAAGTGCACTAGCCTGCAGGATTTAGTCCGTGATAAAATCATTGAGAAGAATGTATTTCTCTGTAGAAATGTATTTTTCTGTGTGTACATGTATTCTGTTTTTGTAATCAAACTTTGAAAAAATAAAAATATTTTATATCACAAAAATATGCACAGTTGTTTTGTGTGGAAAAAATAATTTAGGTTCATAAGGTGCCTCTCACTAAACATGGGAATGAAGATGGAATCAGTCACAAGAATCTACAGACCGAATGAATGTTAGCAGATAATTCAAGTGGAGAACTAAAAAATTGCTCCAGCAAATTAGCTCATTTGTTGTATCCTCTTCATATTTCAGATAGAATGTACCGGTTCTTCCTACCTGAGGGTGGTTATAATTCTATTACACTGAGACACCACAACAGAGATCAGGGGTCCACTGTGCTAAGCGTTGTACAAACGAAAGTTTTACAAATGTGAAGAGCCTACATTCTAAACAGACAAAACAAAGAGTGGGCAAAAGGGATATCAGTATCCCCTAACTCATAATGAGGTGAAGGATTAAGTGACAGGTAAAAAAAGTTGTCTGTTGAAGAGCTGAGAACTGAATCCAGACCTCCTGATTCCCATTCCAGTGCTTTGTCAATGATATCAAATTTTGATCTATAAAGTCCTAAATGCTTTGGCTCCCGTTGCTTCAGTGATTGTCTCAGAATTTCCTATATGCTGGTGCTGAGGCAGTTAAAATATGAGACCTGAGCTAATATCTGGTTGAGAGCACTATTAGCAAAGCTCTTAAGCATATGCTTAACTCAAACCCTATTCATGTAAAGGCTTTATATTTCAATATGACTGGACAGCGAAGATTTGATTCTAATTACATTTCCATCCTTTGGTTACTTTCTGTTGTTTCTTTGTTTTTATTTTTTTAAATAAGACAAATAAGGAAATAGGAATAGACTCTTCACTAAAAAAATCCCATCAGGATGTTTTATATTGTAACATGCTCATATTTCCCATATTCTTTTCATCAGAGCTCTCATTGACACATGATCTTGGGATAAGCAATTGGTTATGTTTAAAGTGAGTGAGGAAATGCATTAAACATGAATTTAAGCTGTGGGGAAGGGGGTCAGAGTACAGTCTATAAACAAACCAGAAATCTAATAATGTTTTAATGTGGGATTGCTGTTTTGAGAGGTGCCCACTCATGAAAAATGGTTCAGAACTTTAGAAATAACTTGATCTGATCTGTGAGAGTGAGGTTTGACCCCAGTTTCTGCTATGGAGCAGAGCTGTCTTCACTGTGAGTCTACTTAGCTGAGCAAGGGTATATGTTTAATAAATAATGTTCTCTGTGGGGGATGTATTGCTCTCTGCTCAACAGCTAAGTAAACATTTTTATGTGCAACAGATGTTCTGAATAGAGCCAAACCCTCCAAAGCTTTAAAATGTATGCCCCTGCCAGTGGCTCAGTCTCTTTCACATTACAGGTGTTACTTTATTGTAGAGCTTGCCTGTAACTTGAGTTGGCTTTATTTGTCTTACATGACTGAAGTATGCAGTGCATATCTCCGCTTGGCTTTGCGGTGATCTTTCTTTGTGCATAGCAACAGACTGGGCCATTTCTTATCCTCCAAGGAGAGGACTAAAAATCCCAGTTTGAGCATGCCTAGTTTACTCCATCTGTTGAAACATTACAAATATTCCAGTCTGTGTAGTAAATCTTGTAAGAGAGACTTGAAAAAATTCTCTTTTGGTTGGTGTAGGCAGAAAGCTTTTCTTTCAATGGGTTCTGCTCTGTAAATCATTTATCTTTATGCTTTTAAAAGTGTCCTACCTTTCCCCTTGAGGCCATTGGTCTTGCATGTATTTAGCTTTTTGGCAGAAAGCCATGAATGAATCATAGGCAAGTGCAGTACACATTCTGAGCTCCTCTCTTTTGTACTGTTAAAAGTTTTACATTTAATTTTTCTTACATTTTCTGTGCATTTCAGATGTTTTTGTTGCTTCTGAAGTTCCCAGCAATGGTTAGAAAAGACCCCTTGCAGTTTACAGCTGTAATTCACTAAAATAACTATCAATCATGGCATGGAAAGCTAGTTTTAGGAGAACGTACTGGTAACTGTCTTCAGTGTGATAAGGTGTATTTGCCCTTCTACAATATTAGTGACTTTGTCTACTTCAAATTTTCATTTAATCTGTAACTTTGTTTTATTGCTTTCTCGCCTGCCTAAACCGTGCCATCCTCCCATTCTCCTGCACATTTCCCTGCTGCTTGGTTGCATCTCACCTGGATTTAATTCTCAGCTAGTTCATTCTCTTCTCCCCATAACATTCATTTCCCTACTCTCTGGCAGCTCCAGATCTTGTTTCTCCCACCATCTCATCCTGTATGAGCAGTATGCCCATACAGGCAGTTAGGCGGGTGCTTTAACAGGCATCCATGCTTTCTTCTCAGTGAAAGACACTGGTAGAAGCTACTAGACACTACCATAGGCGAGTCAGCACAATGGGACCAGCTTGCTCTCCTCACACCAGGCAAGAGCTTTTCAGACCACAGTTTGAGAAACACTATGGTAAGCTCTGTTCTTTCTGGACAGATAAAGGGAACGTTACATCAAGATTTCTCAGACCAGAGCTGGCAAAGTAGCAAAGATAGGTTGAGTGGAAAAGTCCCTGCCCAGATGCAGCATCTATGTCTGTTAGAGCCCCACTTCTCTCTGCACCCACCCAGGAATGGGCCCCTTTTGTCAACAAAAATTTGGTGTCATGAACAACCATCTAAATAATGTTTCTGTTGATAAAAATCCTCATCCCAGCTGTGCAGTGACAACCACACTACACATGGTTACATTTTAAGTTATATAGCATATTATATATGAAATTGGCCAGCTGCTCCAGAGCAGATGGTTACTTCAACTAATATCGCCAGTCCATCAAAGATGGGTGGTTCTCCCCCTGCGTAAGTCCTCTTTTTGTTGCAGCAATAAGTGGGACATAATTAAGATTTGCACGTTCCTCCAGGTGTGTTAGCCATATGAAACTTGAACAATCTAATGCAATATTTAGAGTATCTGACGTTGAAATTGAAGTGCAGGCTTTTTTAAATATCCTCATTATGCCTGAGGAGTTCTCTCCTTTAGCATATTTTATCTGTTGACTTTGTATGTCAGTGCATTTGACTAACAGACTGAGTAAGGTTGCTGCAGGATTAGTTAAAAAGCAGATAGTCACCTAAGAACTATAAGCCTAACTTTCGGTGGCCTCTCCATAATATCCTGTGGTTTCAGCATGTGCATTGATGCTTTGAGCAAATAGCTTTGTCAGAGAAAATCATAGAGGCTCTATCTTGGTACTTTTACATAGTTTCAATAGAAAATTAATCTTTTTCCATTACCTGAAACTTGAATAGAGGGTGAATAAATCAGAGTATCCCTTCCCCTCCCCATCTTCTCTTATAATTATCATGTCAAGAGGCACCAAGGAATAGGACTACTCCTCTCTGGGCTTTTCCTATTAGATATTTTTAAATTACCAACATGGTCTGGTGATCAGTGCGGGATTAATGTTGTGAAGGCTAGGACTATAACAGTGTATAAAAGAACCGCCATGAATTTATCCAGTTAAGTCCATTAATGGCTGTTAGCCAGGAGGAGTAAGGAATGGTGTCCCTAGCCTGTGTTTGTCAGAAGGTGGTGATGGATGGCAGGAGAGAGATCACTTGATCATTACTTGTTAGGTTTACTCACTCTGGGGCACCTGGCATTAGCCACTGTCGGTAGACAGGATACTGGGCTGGATGGACCTTTGGTATGACTCAGTACGACCTGTCTTATGTTTGTGAAGTTATGAGATCCATGGTGAGATGTTCAAAAAATGCAAAGCATTATTACCTTTCTTTTCAAGGCAATGTGAATTACCTTTTAATTTGACCTATTTTCTGCATGTGTGAAAAGGTTTATTCTTTTGTATATGTTACTTTATTTCTTCCATCGAAAGATATGGCTTGGTTTGTGCAGCTAATGACACAAAACTTCTGCCAAACTCAATATTTCAGCTTTTCCACAAAGATTTGCAGTTGATAAAATTTCATTTTACCGTATTTTGAAATTATAAATTTACCGTAACAAAACCTTTAACTCAGTGGTTCTCAAAGTAGGGGTCGTGACCCCCTCAGAGGGTCACGACCCGGTTATGTGAGGGTTGCGAGCCGCTGCTGCCTCCAGCCAGCCCGGCTGGCTCCAACCCCAACCTCTAAGTGGAGTTGTACTCAGAGGCCTGGTGTCCAAAAGGGGTCACCAATACAAAAAGTTTGAGAACCACTGCTTTAACTGATCTTAGACATGATTATTGGTAACAGGAGAAACAAGAGCAAGATGCTTTTTCCTATGTTTTTGTGGATTTTTACCCAGGTGCATTAAATTGAGTAAATTTAAGAATAGATTAAGCTGCAATAAATGAAAACAAAGTTTGAGATCATACATAAGTATATTCACAGGAAAAAGAACATTGCAGGTTACCCTTGGAACCTAGTCTAGAATCTTACGTCTCAGTAGTGTCTTCAGAATCCAGTCTGTGAATAATCAGACTTTTATACCGTTTTCTGGCACTTAAAAAAACTAAACAAAGTACATGCAGTGGCAAATCCTGATATACAAAGAGCTAAAGTCTGACTTGATTTACACCTAGGGTGAATAGGTGTCCCAATTTTATAGGAACAGTCCTGATTTTTGGAGTCCTCTTATATAGGCTCCTATAACCCCCTACTCCCTGTCTCAATTTTTCACAATTGCTGTCTGATCACTCTGTTTAGACCGCATGCAACCCTGCTGACTTTAGAGGACTCCCATAAATTTTATGTCAGGGTAGGAATTGGCTCCTAGATGTGGCCTTTCAATAGCAGTCCTAGGCAATAACATCATCAGTCCTGTTCATTTTGCTTCACTTGTTTTTCCATTGTGCCATAGGACTCTCTTTAAAATCCTGGATCTGCTACTGAATGCATGGACATCCTACTTTATGATACAAAGAAAGGAGAGTTAATGAACCAACAATAGGTCTCATTCCTTGCCTTACAGAACCCTTCCTACATGTCTTCAGTCCCACACTATATGGGCATTCTGGTTTTTTGGATATTTGGTAAAAATCAGGTGTTTGGAACCCCAAGCATATTTTAGTTAGTTATTTTTTGCTGAAATCTTGCTGGTCTCTTGCTTTCCACTGCCTCAGTGCTCTGGGGCTTAGGTATGTGTTCTGGCCGTTGTGAGATCACACAATCTATCATTTATTCTTAACAGTCCTTATTTTAGTTTTCTTATGCTTTGGTTTTTGTTACTTTTTTAAAAAATCAATTATCTTTTTTTTAAAAAGAATCCTTCATCTTTTTTTTTTTTTTAAATCCTGCATCATATTTTACCTGTACTGGGCCATTTGGAAAAATGGAAATGTCCATCTGGTACTACTATAACATAGCTCTTACATCCACTTGCAAAATGTGATGACTTTAGCAAATGTGGGAAAGGAGAAAGAAAGGGGGACACGTGTGACAGATGCAAGTCATGTCATTTATAGCACTTCTGGAAGACACTGATAATATAGTGATGAGGGCAGTATGAGAACTTGAATAGATTAGAATACCCCCTTGTTTTGACTGGATAAAATGCCTTATCTTAGCTGTGCTCCAGACCAGCAGCAGCTGTACTGATTTAGTATAAGACCAATGCTTAAAAGTGGTTGGGAGATGCCCTTTCCTGCCCCATTATTCCTGGCTCCATGGCCTATGGAACTTTGAGCAAGTGCAAAAACCTTAGGGTGAGGGGGGTCCTAATTGGAACTTCTGTCTTCATGTACAATAAGACAGTCTCTGAATTGATAGTTGTCCATAAAGGTGGCAATGTTCAAAAGAGCATCAAGAAACTAGGCACTCAACTCCCATTGCAGACAAATGATATTTGAATGCTTAGCTCCATTTGTCATCTTTGAAAATCCCAGCTGTATTTGTTGCACACTTGCTCAGTGGTTTACAGGCATTGTAATTCAAAAATTTTAAAAAAGTAAATTTTATGAGCAAGTATAGCTTTTTCATGATACAGAATTGTCATCACACCCTGCAATGAGGCAACCTATAAATCCTTAACTTTATATTGCTACAGTAATTTTGTATCTGGCCAGAAAAGGCAATCTGTTCAGATTTGCTTGATCCTGGATCTTAATTAACCATGACTTTATGATGGCTTGTCTCTTCTCCTGTGTGAACATTAAGATGAAAACAGTGAACTCATTTCATTTGTAGTTTTAGCTTAATTTTTGTTACAAAAGTTTTGAATTGCATAATGGAAATAGAAAAGGGATGGAGTTTGAAGAAATTTTCACAACTGTTTGTATTTGTTGGTAAGTGCATGTTAAATAAGACTCTTGTCATCCAAAGAATGACTGTCATTAAAGGCTAATTTTTCTAAAGGGCTTTTATTTTAAAATTGTCTGTATACCATTCATAATATACCATTACACTGTCCTATCTTTTACACTGACGTCTGTATTTGAAGTATAACTTCTAAAATAAGTAATTCTAATAAACATATTTTAAATAAAACTTTAAAAATAAGTTTTAACTCCAGAGAATGTTTTCAGTTTAATATTACAATTCCAAACAATGTTACAATACTGTAACAAAAAGCGAAAACCAGTAAGTGTCTTGTATTTCAACAGCCTTGGATACCCATAGTACTTAGGACTGGACTTGCCTCTATTCTGGAACAAAAAATGTAAGTCAATTGTGGTCGAACATTCTGATGCAGCAAAACTAGAGTCCTTTCTGTTACTATTGGACTCTGCAGTTACTTGGTAGTTCTGTTGAGCACAGTGCAGCTGTTTTGTTCCTGCTCCAATTCAAAGTATACTGTCTCTTTTAATCTTCCTTAAGGGGATGGAGCAGACCAGTGGTTTCAGACTTTTGTACTGGTGACACCTTTCACACAGCAAGCCTATGAGTTTTTTACATTTAATACTATTATAAATGCTGGAGACAAAGCAGGGTTTGCTAGTAAAGGCTGACAGCTTGCAACCTCCAATGTAATAACTTCATGACCCCCAGTTTGAGAACTCCTGGAAAAGACAATTGACTATACTATGAAGAAGGCAAGCTTTGTCTTGAAGTATCTAATAAATTTACCAACTATAACCGTCATTTGTGCATTAGCATAACTGCCTCCAGTGTAGTAAAATATGGTACTGCTTGTGTCTGTGTGTGAGGAGAGGTTAGCTTAGGCATTCTTTATTTAAATATGATGGGGGGAGGGGTGTATTTGATTTCCTTATATGGCCATGGAGCAGGTGTCAGGTCTCATCCTGTAACCCTACTGAAATTAGTGGGAGCTTTCCAAAAGTAGCACCACCGAATGGGGCCCTCAACACTACCAGTAGGCTGTGACAACACTGCAGATGAAAACATGTTTAAAACTCCCCTGTACCTCTGTCTTCAGCCTTGGCACAGGTTTCCAGTAAGAAAGGAAAAGCTATGCAGGCCTCACAGAAGGATTTAAAGAATTGGAGCTTGAACTTGCATTAGAAGTAGCAGGCTCAGGTCCCCTACTTGATCAACAGTCTTGGAAGCCTTGTCCTCTCCCTTCAGCATCCTGGAGATGAAAGACTGCTTCTCAGATACCAGCACTGGTGGAAGTCCTGGAGTTCAAAAGCAAAATATGGTTCCAAAAGAGCCCTATTTCAGCCATTTCTAAGTATCAAGAAACCAAAGTGTCCAGACGAACTTCAGGTTAAGGACCAAACTGACTAGTGAAGGCAGCCTCTCAACACTGGGAGAGGCTTTGGTGGTGACTAGCCCTTCAAAATATATCAGCTCTGTCCTGTTCATGTTTAGTTTCAGGCAGCTGCCTCTTATCCTGGCCAGGTCTTAAAACAGTTGGGTGACAGTGCTGTCATCATCGGAACGGGTAGAGGAAATAAAGACAAAATCTTCTTTAAGGGACAGCTGCAGTGATCAGTAGATAAAAGAACATAAGAATAACCCTACTGGGTCAGATCAAAGCTATCCCTTTACTTAATACAGTCTTTAACATCCTTTGTAAAATCCCTCCTTCTCTCTGCCTGTGTCCACAAGCGTAATCTAAAAAGCAGCGATCCCCCCCCCCCCGGAATCCTAGACTTCGTTCCAGCAGCTGCACCACTCCAAGCCTGATTCAGCCCCTCCCACAACAGCACGTTGCATTGAAAACAGTGCTGTGAACTGCTGGAGCTCGCCAAACATAGCAAGGCTGCTTTTGTGTGTAAAGCAGCAGCCCGGGGCTCCTCCCACCTTCAGCGCTGCTTGGATTTCCCTGCCTGCCTCCTCCGCGAAGGAGGGGGGAATTCCCTCTCCTCTCCCTTCCCTCTGTGTGTGTGTTTTTTTCTCTACCTGCTGAGGATGTGATGTCAGGGTCTCATTATCCTAATCTATGCTGATCTCATGGGCTGGTCCAGCCAATGGGGCTGCCCGGCTCTCCCCACCTGCTCGGAAGAGAATTCCGCCGTGCCCGGGATTCTTCCCTTGGCTACTCGGTGCAGCCAGTGGCGCGGGGGGAGGTCGGGCCGGGGCTCTTGCAGCGCCTGCTCCCTTGCCGGACTCGCCTTTGGGTCCCTGCGCTGGAGTAAACAAACGGTCCCCCCTCCTCCCTGCCCTTTGGCTCCTCCTGCAGCCGGAGCCCTGCTGCGCGCGGAGCCTGGCACTTGTTGGAGTCTGGGCCACGCTGCGTGTCCCGCCGCGGCGCCGTGGGGGGGAGCAGCCGCCCGCCCAGCCGCGTGGGGCGCGCACTGCACACGGGTGAGTGAGCCGCTTGGCCGGGCGGGGAGAGGGAGGCAGCGGCGGCAGGCGGAGCGCCTGGCCCTGGCCCTGGCTCTGGCTCTGGCTCTGGCTCTGGGAGCGAGTTGGCCAGGGCCCGTGGCCCCAGGTCTGTCGCCGCAGGCTTAGAGCCTGGCTGGGTTCCGGGGTGCAGGGGGTAAGTGCAGAGCCGGGGGCAAGTGCCCTGGTTCCTCCCTATCTGCGCTAGAGGAGCCTCGGTCCTGGAGTGGGGTGCTTAGGGCTGACTTGGGCTGTGCCCGGCTGTCCTTCCGCCCCCCGGCTCCTGACTTCTGCTGGCTGGGGCTGTGCCTGCCCTGAGCCCCCGCTGGCTCCAGGGTCCTTGCAAGGATATTTTGTGCCTTAGGCAAAACTTCGACCTTGTGTCCCCCATCTGCCCCCAGAGCATGGCTTATAAACTTTCAAAATACTTTCAAAAATACATCCCTTTTAGTCACTTATACTTCCTTCATTCTTTCATATCAAAATCTACTACTTTTTATTCTACCTTTAGAATATCCAGTTATTAATAAAATTTATAAAATTAAATGGTGGATACTCCCTCATAGAACAACTGACTATTATTATGCCAAATTTCAACAGTGTGCACATGCATATTTGCACGTAAACATATACACTCAAATACTTAACATACACACACAATTGATAAAAAGTGTTAGCGAAATGATGCAGCAGCACTTGCCAAAGTTTTAGATCTTAAATAACTCAACAAAATTAGTTAGCCTCGGTCAACAACCGTTGAAAGCTAATAAACTTAGCATTATAAGCAGCCTGTCAGAATGGGTAATGACTGCACACAACGAGAAAAATTACATCATTGCCACTTTGTACCATAGTGTAGCAGTACGCTCGTGCCTGCAAAGCAGAGCTAGTGTAGGCTGTAGCTGTAATGTATGAGAGAACGACAAGTTAAAATGCACGCACAATGACATTTCTCTTTTCTTTATTCATTTGTTTTCCAGCAACAGTGTAAAAAAAAAATTTGGGGACACAGATTTTTGGCGCCTCCAAATCTTGGCACCCTAGGTGGCCGCCTAGTTTGCCTAGTGGTTACACTGGCCCTGCATGGCTCCCCACACCCAGGGCTACACCTGCCCTGCATCTCTGGCTCCCCACGCCTGACTTTGCCGCGTGCCCCCTTTTGTCCTGGTCCCTTGGCCTTTTGTGATCCCTTCCTCGGTCCATGTTCGATGAGCCCTCAGCTACTCCAGCGATGAGGGCAGTGCAGATGTTTGGATAGTGCCCAAGTCTTTGTCTTACCATGGGGGCCAATGGCGCATCTCTTAGCTTGGCTGTATTACCGCGGGCACTTGACTGCATCCACCGCTCTTCTGCATCCCAAAGACTCCTCCTCCTCTGTATAGTCCTGAGGAAATGTGAGCTGAGGAAGCTTTCAGCTTCCTGCATGTGCTGTGGTATGGGGGGATTTCCTAGCATAGACTATCTCCTGGGCTCCCTGGCAGTCATGCAACATACTGAGAAGCTTGGCCACGTCTCTAACCTTGGTACCGAGGACCTAACTTGAGGATTGTAGCATGGCAAACTCCATGTAGCGTGTGTGTGGAAGGGAATGCGCGTCCTTTCTCTGTTCTTGTGTTGGCATTCTTGTGCTACTGTGTAATGCTTGTGGTGTAATGGGAAGAGAATGCATTGATTCCTTCTGGCATTGAAAACCTAAGTTTAGTTTCTCACACAAAGTCATTTCAGATGATTCCATCATCAGGGAAACTGGCAGCATTGTGGAAAGCTGAATTCTGAGGGGGGGAATGCCGAGCAAACCTGCCCCATTTCTGAGGAGATCATTTTTCAGAATTTATTAGGACCAGTCATACTATTAGCAACCCTAGTTACTAAATCCTAGTGAGGGTGGGAAGGAAAATTCCCCATCCTCTTTCAGAAGGTGGGTTTTCTGTGATCCCCTCAGCTTCCCTTTAATGTCCCTTATCCTCTCAGAGTTTGTCAGCACTGGCAATTTTTTGGGCTGCAACTTTCTCACTCAGATGTGAAACAATACCCCCGACTGCAGCAAATTTCAGTGCTGTAAAGCAGGGGTCTCCAAACTTTTCTGATCATGCACCCCTAGCAGAAAACATTTTTTGAACATGCACCCCCACGGGGGAAGTCCTGTCCTAGCTCTGCCCCCATCCACTCCCTCCCACTTCCTGCTCCCGACTGCCACCCTCCAAATCCCACCTCCTTGTCCCCTGACTGCTCCCTCCTGGGACCCCCACCCCTGACTGCCCCCCAGGACCCCACCCACTATATAAGCCTCCTTGTCCCCTAACTGCCCCCCTGGGGCCGGTCCCCATCGTGGCGCTCGGCTCCTGGGGCAGGGCTGCAGCCGTGGCCCCCTGTGGGTGGTCTCACGCACCGCCTGGATTGCACGCACCCCAGTTTGCAGACCACTGCTGTAAAGCGCCAGTATAGACAGTAGACTAATGCTGAGAGCAGTGCTTTAACGTTGCCAGTGTAGACTAGTCCTCAGTTCCATATAGGACTGACACCTCCTTGCAGAAGAGGGGATGGATGGAACTTCTTCTGCAGGCCATGAATGCCACTCCTGAGTCAGGCAGGAGTATTACTCAAGGGATGCAAAGTGATTTTTTTTCATACCCCTTCCAACATCCATCTCTTGGAATGACTGTACTATTTCTACAGTGCTCTCATACTCTGCCAGTCTATGTAGAAGTGGTTGGAGATCCAAATTTCGACTTGCCAAACTGTGGGGCCCCATCATTTT
The DNA here is from genome assembly GCA_007922305.1 of Dermatemys mawii. Taxonomy (NCBI): domain Eukaryota; kingdom Metazoa; phylum Chordata; order Testudines; family Dermatemydidae; genus Dermatemys; species Dermatemys mawii. The sequence continues at coordinate 5,394,916 of ML677379.1, forward strand.
AAATTTATATTTGAGTTGACACAGGCTGAAGACTTATGCACATGCGAAAGTTTCACTAGTTATACTGATATAATTATACCAATAGATCTGTACCAGTCAAACTATCATTGATACAGCTATATTTGGCCAGCTTCATTCACACCTTGACTTAAACTTTGCTATAAAACTTAGAGGTATAACTTTCCCTTGCAGACAAGCCCTTAAATTTCTTCAGTAAAATGTGGTTCCCTATTGAAAAGTAAGTCTGTAAGAATGCTTTTTGGATTCATTGTTTAAATCTAAGTGACTCCATATAAAATATATTGCATTTATAGAGATTTTTCTCTATCTCCCAATTGTGTGAACTCAGCCTGTGATTTGCATCATATTGAATTGGTATGATAATACCAGGCATAATTGGAAGTAATAAGATTTGTCCAGCCAAACTATGATTTCAGTGATACCTGGGCAACCCTGTTGGCTTGAGTGAGCTTTCACATGTATAACTGATTGGAATTTTGTAACTTTTTTCTATTGATATGGAATCCAGCTTACTTCAGCTGTGTTGGCTTTGGAAGATGGACAGGAATAAGAAGCAGTGAAAGTGATTTTTTTTTCCTCCTCCTAAAGTAAACAGGTATCACTGAATAAGAAGGAGCCTGTTTTCTTTGGTTTTACAAAATAACTTTTTTGAGTAGACCTACAGTTTAACTGCCTCTGTCTTTAAAGTGAGATACAGTGTGATGGAGGAAGCATCTACACTACGGTGCTACACTAAAACAAGTGTGCTGTTATAGTGCCCATGGTGTAGGCATGCCCTGAGTCCCCTTGAAGTGGTTTTGAAAGTAGTTTAACTGGTAGTGTAGATGAACCTAAACAGTTTGAGGCATGGCTAATAGAGAACTGGTAAATGTTGGTGAATTTCTTAGTGTAATCAGACTTTTCAGACTGTGTTGTAGGATCAAATAAGAAAAGCAGGGCCCTGAGGTGGGAGGATGTTCTTCTCTAAACATGATAAATAGCAAATAAAATACATTTGGAAAAAATAGGCAGGCTAAATAGATTGCTTTCTGATAAAGTTGAAATTTCCCTACTAAGAAAGGGTTTTTAAATTTGTCTTATTGTCACTATGTATTGCAGGGATCAGATCAGTGCATTATGTTACAGAAAGTGAGCTGCAGTATCTTGCAAAAACGGGCAATATAAGAATGGAGTTTCAGCTTTACTTTGAATTACATTGTTTTTGTTGGCTTATACTTCAAACATAGTTCCTAATAGTTTCCCTTTTTAAAAAATTACCTTATTAAAGGGGGATTGTGCACATCAAAAGAAGAAAATGATGCAAGACAAATTGAAAAGCTTAAAGACAAGGGATTGTGTAACTGATGAATTGCACCATTAGGGCATTTCTGGTCTAGCACAAGCATTCTAAATATGTTAGTTATTAACATTTCCACGTCTCATCTTCTAATTTTACATTATTTTACTTGCAAAGAACCAAGAGGATCTCAGGTATCTATCCAGTGACCACATAAATACCAGGTTAAAAGGTCTAGTCTATAATCTGGAACACCCACTGTCAAAATCTTGTTGTCAAACACCAAATATGGTAATGTACATTGTAAAAAAAAATACTTGATCCTAATATTTTACATATAATATTTACTCACCAAGATGATTTACAAGGAGCCACTGCTTACTCCCAGAAATTGATCTGTCTGATAGATTCATTAGATTGATCAAAGTATCAACAATTCTGTCTTGTTTAACTTGGTCGTTTGATTGTTTAAGTGCTGTAGTAATAGTTTAATCTGTCAGGTCATTGATTAGTATTGGTGGGGGGGGAGAGATGGTAAATGTAGTGGGGAAAAATGCAAGGAAAATGGGAAATTATTGTCCTAAAATCAGCCAGTAGTTATTACCCATTCAGTTTTATTAATTATTTAAATTGAGAGAGATTTGCTACAGAATCTGAATCATTCATGTATGATTCATGTGGTTACCCAAGTTACTGTTGAACATTTCTAAAACCAAATTTACTGCCTTTATGGAAAAAATCGTAGGAAAAGCATACTTAGTTATATCTTCCACTTCCAGAAAAGTGCTGAAAATATATTGATCCATCTGACATTGAGAGAAAACATTTAAAAAAATCTTTTCCACTGAATGTAGGAATGTGCCAACGTGTCTCAACCTTGACTTGGGGGGACCATCTCTGGGAGGAAGGTGGGTGGTATTCACATTTCCATGCCCATTTGCTCTTTGGTTTCTCAGAACAAATTCTCAGTAAAAGTGACATCTCATTGTCATCCATTACATTAGGCTCTGCAGAGATCACCAACTCATTTCACATAAACCACTAAAAAATTTTAAGCACGCATTCAGCCAAAAAGATGGTAGTAATTCAGGTCGCTGTGAGAACTGAATGAGAACCAGGCCCTAACTGATGATGTAGTCTTGAAAAAGTCTCAGAACCTGTCTACTGAATTCCACAAGTCCTTCATTCGGAAGAATTTGGAATCCTGTGAAACCTCAGACACTTTATCTTTTACATTTAACAACCATGGTACTTTAGTCATCAGATTATTTACCAGTGAGTGCCATATGGATGAGTACAAATTATAAATCTGAGGAATGTGAAGTTTAAACTAAGAGGTTTTGAATGTGATGTGTGTGTGGGCCATTGTCATGAAATCTGGTTGATTTATATAAAAAATTGAAAGTAGCTTTTCATATGGTCCTGGTCAGCATGCTAATTTTTATAGTTTGTAATCACACTTTTTTTAATCTATCAAAGTGTTTTTTCCCCTTTTGCTATGCAATTGAGACACACACACTGACAGAGCAGAAAGAGAGAAAATGACTGCTCAAAGTACTGTCAAAGTGTGATGAGTAAACTAGTTGGGGAGGGAGGAGAGGAGAGAGATCTATTTCTGTTCTAATCTATTTGTTACAGTAATCTCAGGCCCTGGTTACACTGGCACTTTATAGCGCTATAAAGCCCCCAGGAGCACTATAACCTACTACCCGTCCACACTGGCGAGGCACGTAGAGCGCTATAACCTCGGAGTTATAGCGCTACTGATAATCCACCTCCACACGAGGAATAAGGGCTGTAGCGCTCCCGCTGTAGTGCTGCGGCGAGAATGTGGACACCCACTGCGCTACAAGTGATCTCTTGAGATGCCTAGAGCCATTTAAGGCAATTGACGTCTCTTCCCTTTCTTTTGAACTCGGCTGGAGGAATGCGGAAGTACCTTTTTAGAGTTTCTCTCTTAACTCGGCAGATAAGCAATGCAAATGTTTAAGGAGGGAGCCTGTGTGAAAACAAAGCCCTCTGTGAACGGACACGTGCTGACAGGCTCTCAGAAGGACGGAAAAACCACTCGCTCTCTCCCTCTGCATACACACAACACGTCCCCCCTCACCCCTCTTGTTTGAAAAGCACATTGCACCCAGCTGAATGCTGGGATACCTGCCCTAATGCGCTGCTCCCAATGCTGCCTGAAGTGCCGCAAATGTGGCCATGCTATACCGCTGGTGGATGTCAGTGTAGCCACGCTATAGCGCTATCCCTATAGCTGTATATGAGGACAGCTATAACCAATACCGCTATAATCCTGTAAGTGTAACCATGGCCTTAGCTGTCACTTAGAACAATAGTAGATACAAAGGATTAAATTCAGATGGAAATGTTACTATTAGGGTGATTGTGTCCCTTTAAATTTTACTGCGGTTTGGATCCTTCACCAAAACAGCAAAAATAGTAAGCACATTTTAGCTATACATTTCATAATAAGGCAGTGGTGCTGGAACAGTTTTTATAGTGGGGGTGCTGAGAGCCATTGAACCAAACATTTATATGATGGAAACCACTTCAAACCAGGGGGTGCTGCTGCACCCTGAGCTTTCAAACTTCTTATTTTGATATTATGTGGAATGAAAGGTACTAGTTGGAAAGATTCCTTTCAATATCTTTCTTGTTTTCATCAGTAATCTCTACTGTTTTCCTTTCCTGAACAGTGGGTCCATGTCCTCTTTTCTTGTCTGTCTTTAGACTGAGCTGTTTGGGACAAGAAGCATGCCTTGCTCTTTTTATAAAATACTCTGTAAATGTATGGCTTTATATAGGTAATTTTCATGTAATTTTCTAAAATTTATGTGGACAGTGCAGACACATTTAGCCATCCTAATGTTGAAAGTGTGCAGATCTCAATACTAACAGTATCACGTTAAAGAAGTTCTCCTTTTCTAATGGACATAACTTTCTCCATAGCATATTAACTTTTGCAAAATGCATCTCTGATTTTATTTATTATCATCGGTTCTGTAGGTCTCACATATGAAAAACTTTGAGAGATACACAAGATAGTAACGTACTAAACCCTATAGCTAGCTCCGTTTTGCTGATAGCTGTGTGTTTTTTTAAAATATCTAATATCCTAAACAGAATCTATACCAGGTCCTGTTACCTTCCCTCAGTTTGGACTTGTGTACCCAGTTAATAACCTTACTAAAAATTTGTTCCAGAAAGAGGCTGAGCATCTGCAATGCCAGTGTCTTGAAACTTACTGAAAAATTAAAAGCAAACTGTACTTTCAATATTGAATTATTCATAATATCGCCTGCACTATCAAAACAAGAGCGAGAAAAATGAACACTTTTTTTTTTTGCTAAAGGCTTAATAGAGGATTTCAGGTTTCTTTTCCTTCAAATTTAGCTGAAGGGTTTTTATTTAGAGGCTTTTAACTATCACTTTTGTACATCCACATAGTATATTCATTGGCAGTTACAGTTCTATAACTTTATCAATAGGATTTTTGACTGTGTTGCAAGGGAGAAGGGGCATTGGGTGCTCAGGTTCATAAATATGCCAGGAGGCAGATGAAGTGGCACTTTTAATATTCCAGTGGGAATAAAGACTTAAGAAAAAGATGGGCCCCATGGAGTCATAGAGATAGAGAGGAGAGGTGAAAGCTGTGGCACTAGAGAGCTGTAGTGGAGGTGGGAAGGTCTGTATTATGATACAGGGAAAGTTCTACTGAAGATAAATTTTCCAGAACTAAAAATTGATGATAAATAATTGTTCCCTACGGGGTTTTCTTTTTCAAATTTAAGAAGTCAGACGTTTTTATGGACTCAGGAAAAATTGTATTCTTTTCGTGTTTTGTTTGCACATGATTCTAGAGCAGTGGTTCTCAAAGTTTATTTGTGTGGACCACTTGAAAATTGCTGAAGTTCTTGTTGGACAATTTAATGATCTTTCCAAGGATTGTTTGTACCGTTAGCTAACTATTGTATAGTGCTTTGGCTAAAAGCGCTATATAAAAAAATCCCTAATTATAATTAACGTTCTTTTGTTATACAAATAAAAGCACACAACTCATATTTTAATATCAGTGGTCTTACCTTTTTAATGCAGTGGATGTGACCTCTCTCCCCGACTGCAGCAGCCCGCGAGCTGGGGCTAGGGAGTAGGAAAGGGGGCTCTCTCCTGCCACAGCAGCCACAGAGCTTAGGCTGGGAAGGAGGGCCATCTCTCCCCGGCAGCCAGAGCCCTGGAGCTGGGGAAAGTTGTCTCTTTCTCTGGCTGCTGCAGCCCTGCACATCTCAAGTTCCTCCCCACCCTCTCTGCTCACCCCACTACCCCTTCCACCTACCCCTTATTCCCCCAAAGCCCACCACCTCACCTTATATGTGCATCTTCTCCAGGATCCAGACACCTAATTAGTGGAGCCATGCCTGCGTGGCTCCACTAATTAGGTGGATGGGCCTTCATTCTCTCATATGTGGCCACCCAGGTGTGCACCTTAGAGGGTGCTCTCCGCCAATCATCTGAATGGAGCTCACAGACCGCTGGTGGTCCACGGATCACAATTCGAGAACCTCTGTAATCTAGAGGATGAGAATCCATTTCTTCATTTTAAATCAGTGTACTTAGTTGTTTTCAGATGTTTTCCTTCTTCCTGTGAAATTAATGGGGCCATGACTGGACTCTGAATGTTCCATTGAAAATGCATACTAGAGGCTTTAAAAAGTAAATATTTACAACAGAAAGTGTTTTCCTCCCCACTCCTTCACTTAATGCTTTAAAAACTTTAGGTTAGTTTTTATAGTCTTTGACATTATTTAGGCAGGGAGTGGGAGAGCGGAGAGATTTATTAGTAAAGTCAGGGAAAACCTCTCCCCAAACATATGTTTGTTGTTAAGATTATTACATGTGTTTGAGATTTCGCTTGCTGCCACCACACTGCTTTGGTCAGGATTGGAAATGATATTTTAAAATAAAAGGATTCTTGTAATGGGATCGCACTCTGCTTTTTGAAAAATCAATGAACTCTTTTAATTGATAACTTTCTTAATCACATAATAGTCTTCTCTTTCATACTTCTGCGTTTTATTTATACTGAAACTTACTTTTTCAGTTTTGAAGACACTTCAAATATTAAGTTATTTATAAGTGAAACATTAACAAGTTTTTCATGGTATTTTTGTTGGATGGACTGTATTAATTTGTCTGTACTGAGAAATATTATTTGACAGTGCTCACAGCTGTGCTAGTCAGGCACATCACAGTACCTATAAGTACACAGGCCCCTTGCACAAGGAATTTGCAGATTAAACTTGGGAATTTAGAATCTTAGCTTTTAAAGGAATATAAGAATTGCCGTACCGGGTCAAACCAGAGGTCCCTCTATCCAGGTGCAAGGAACTCTTCAGAAGGCAGTTAAGGAAAGTTTCTTTCCTAAATCCCATATGTTATATGTTAGCTTTTGCTCTGAAGATTTATATCCGTATATATGTATGAAAATAACAGCCACAGAGGGAAATACAACTGATTATACAACTGTGCATATTCTGAATATTAATTGGTAGATGACTTTTTTTTTTTTTAAATCCTTGTTAATAAGACTGAAAATGTCTTGGTGGCCTCCTATCTTTGGATGTGTTCCTCCTTCACTTGGACTAGTGTGAATTAGGGGTCTAATTCTGTTGATGTCAATGGAGTCACACTGATGTGAGACTTCTGTAAGTGATTAGACATACTGACTTTTTTTTTCCATCTTCAAACAAATTGCATCTTTGAATGTTGCTTTATGTTGAGGTTGGCTGGGATGGGAGGAAGAAAAGTTACAAGGTCCACAAAAACCAGTCTGGTATGAACTTAATATTGAAGTGTTCAGAGGGCAGCAAACATGTCACTTCTTTGATTCTTTTCTCCAGTTCCTTTTTGATCTTTTTTCAGTCATAAAGATTTCACTTTTCTGGAGAGCCTGATGCTTGCATAAATGCCCAACCGGCAGGATGATGGACTATTTAGATACTTGATTGTTTGATTGGTTGTATGACTTTTCAAAGATCACAGTAGAAAGGATGAAAAAAGAGAGGGTTTGGGGAAGAGTGGGGAGAAAAAGGGGGAGAGAGAGAGAGACAGGATCATTGTCAGTTTCCATCCAAGCATAGTTGTGCGTATCACTTCCCCTCGTACTGAAATGCAGTCACCTGTGGACTGGAGGCGTGTAAGGATGATCTTGTGGTAGAGCACTGGAATGGGATTCAGGAGACTGAGAGTCTATTTCAGTTCTGCCACAGAGTTGGTTTGATGTTGGGCAAGTAAGTTACTTAACTTTTCTGTACCTCAAATTCTCCATCTTTCAAAGGGAGATAATTATAGGTGCCTACCTCCCAGGAATGGAATTGAGATTCCCTGAGCAGAGGCATCTTGACGTAAAAGGCATGTGGCCTCATGATCATGTTCATCTTAATGAAATGGTGGCTGTTCCCTGGTGTGACTATATAATTGAAGCCAGCCTTATTTATTCTATGTTTGATGGTATAATGTTTCTGAAAGTGATGTTTCCTTTTCCTTGTCTTACAGTAGTTTATATGATGGTGTTTGTTGTTTATATGATAGGGAGGTAGATTTGTTATTTAATGACAAAGCAACTTCTAACCTCTTATAAACATAAAATTATGAATCTCTTAGAAAACTTGGCTCTTTTATATTACAGGATCCTGCCAGGAATGGAGACTCCTTTGGATGTTTTGTCAAGAGCAGCATCTCTAGTACATGCTGATGATGAGAAACGTAAGTCTAAAATTTAATTCTGTGCTTTATCTCTGCCATTATTTTGTTACAGCCATTTTACCTTTGCATATCGGATCTCAGTTTAGATGTTGGATTAATTAGTCTTTCTCAGTTTTCTGTATCTAAGGTTTATAGAGGGAAAATTTCCAAAGTGCCACTGGAATGTAGGTGTACAAATGGGACTTGTGCTCTGAAATCCCTTAGGCACTCTTCATTAGCTCCTTTATAGTCTCCCTTAAGGAAGAACTGAACAATGCATTTTTAACATCTGTTGTCCAAGAAACAAAACATTACTGATTTTTGGTATGTGCTCAAGGATTCAGAGGAGCATGTACCTCTTTCTGCTCTTGGTTAGTAAATTGACGTGGAGTCCCTGACAAACTAAGGACTCTTTTGTCTCTGATGTATATCAAGTCCATCCCCTAAGAAGCTCACAGATACTCAGTCAATGAAGATGGTCCACTAAACTTCCTTTTCAGTGTTTAAAAACCACTCATCACTATTATACTTGATATCTGCCAGTGTTCACTGCTTACTGCTCAAAAGCCTTTTTTGTAATGTCGTGAAATAACATGTTTTATCCGCTCTCCAACTTATCTTTTATATCAAATTGACTCTTCTTAAAAGCACTTCAAAATTCAAGCAAAAGATAATGGTTGACAAAAAGCAGAGAGATTATCTGTTAAGCTTGGGAGAGCTATAAAAAGTGTACAGTGACCTGTTCCACAATATATTGATTTGACTGCAGGTTTAAATGCATTTAATTTGGAATTTTGTATTGTAAGTTAAGTATAGATAAGTGGTTTCTTCTCTGAAGATCATGCTACCTGAAGTAGGGACCCATTTATCAACTGAATGCTTGACACAGGGGCGCATTTAAGATTCTGCTAGGTGCACATGCGGTTTTTGTAAAACTTGTTTGTTAGAAAAGATTACAGTATAACTGGCATTGTTTAGTGTGATTGATCATTTGTCAGGGTCAGTGCTTGGCATCTTTTCCATATCATCATCCTGTGTTACAACAGGGAAAAAAATCCAGGATACCCTACTATAAAAAGGGATGGTGTACATGACCCTCAGGTTAAGAACTCGTGGTCTAGAAAACTTCATATTTATTGTTTGTAAAATGTAAAAAAATTTTTGCCTAGCAATGAAAACAGAAAAGTAGATAAAGAACACAAAGGAGGTGCAGTATGTATATTTAGACTTAGGTAACCATTAAATTATGATTTCTGAGGGGTTTTTTTTAATATGCTTCCAGAAAGTATTCCACTTTCAAACAAAGTGAATTTGATATAAGTATTAAAAAAATGTGTTTTAATATGCATTAGGATACAAGTAAACAAAACCAAAATAATTTATTAACAGTCAAAAGCAATTTTTCATATATGTGAAGAACACAAAACTGAGACACACTGGCAACTTGCATCAAAAATGATTTGGCTCCCAAATGAGGATGAGAGGAAGATGGAAATACATTAAAGAAAAATAGCACATAAATGTCTCCCTTAACTTTCTCATTTGTTTTCATAGAATATAACATTTTTTAAAATACACACTTGTAAATTGTGCCTCTCTAATATTTTGTAGCCTTCATCTTGTCCCTTGACAGTCCTATTTTGACATTCCATAAATTCAGCCGTCTCTCTCCAGAAATGAACTTCAAAGTTCTATACAGGCATATTTAACCCCATTCTGTACACATTGAGCAATACCTTCAGCTGGCTTAAATTAGCATTGTAACTCCCTTGAAGATAAGGATCTGGTCTAGAAATATAGTTTGAAAGTATGAAACCTCTTCTTAGCAGTATAGTTTTTTTTTTTATAATTCTGACCTCATCCTCATTTAAGTAATTATATTATTTATAAAATAAGGAATGGAACACACGTACAGAAATTGCTAATTCAAAGATTTGCAAATTTGAAATTAAGGATTTTTACTATAAAAGCTACATTGTTGCTGAAGCAGTGTACTTTTTGTGGCTGTTAATGATAAATTCTGATCACAGCTCCTGAAACTCTGCAATCCTTCAAAGCTAGCTTCTTCACAAAGGGTAAAATAATTTTCAGTG